>PXNZ01000708.1:0-24246 GCA_003012085.1 Trichoderma brevicompactum
CCCCTCACCCTCCCTGCCTAGCTCAAGCGCGGCACCGAAATATTGGCCCTGCATATGCACTTCTATCCTGCCAGATCTGCAATGGTAGTTAGCCTGCCCAGGAATAGAGTAGCAGTACTAGCGACGGGTGGGATAGATGGTAGATATCAAGGAGCGATGACGTATCTAACGTCCCAATCTTAAGACGCATGTATGACGACTCTCAAGATGTCACATGGGATGTTGATGTCGACTTACAAGGTTTGGATTAGAGCCAGTTAATGAGAAAGCAGATGAAAATATTGGCTCTTTTGTTGCAAATTCCATTACTAACAAATATCGAAGCTTCAAATTACAAGATTGGGGCATTAATTGATGTCCACATTCATATGATGGCACGGCATAGATTCCACAGCTATTGGTAATACAGAATGGGTCTGGGTCCCGCGTTGAAGCTCGAAACAATGCAACAAACCGGTTACTATACCCGATGTTAGGCGAATCGTCTGACATGAAAGGTGTACCAACAGAGGATGAGAAGAACCAAAAAAAAAAAAAAGTTCCTCGTAGCAATAGTGCGCTTGTGAACTCTATGGAAACCGAGTCGGGTACGAGTTGCACCCCACAAGGCCCGATGTTGAAGCCCCGTTCTCGAAATCGCAGCTTCCATGCATTACTCGCCAATCATCCTGCCTATCTTGTTGAAGCAGCTTACTAACAGCCTTCAATTCTTTGCGCGGGATTGATTGAAACCAAACACATAACGTAGCCTTACCAGAACTACCTGTATTGCAGCTTCATCTGGCAGAGCTTGAAGCTTTTTTTCTCAATCAATTTTTTAAGCATCTCAATAACAATAGCTGGAGCTCTGGGTCCATATCCACGTGGATTTGCCTTCTTTCAGCCTAGCCCGCGATGACACCATAGCCCTTGCTCCTGGCGTCTTTTCTCCTGCCGACGCTTATTCTTAATTTTCCTTGAACTTTTCTCACTTCTGCGGAACCGCGGCGGCTTACATCCCGCAACTTGTCAGGCCAGAGCATCGGCCAACCGCCAAGCGCTTCAACTGGCGCACCAATTGGCATCCCGCTGAGTGGGGGAACGGGTTTGCAGCACATGCAAAAAGTCCCCTGGCTTCAGTGCTGCAAATGGCCTAGCCCTGACCTTTCCTGATGAGTAGGGCGGTTTTGCCCAGCCGGCAGTGGTTGAAGATTTCTAGATGTGGCACTCGATGGCAATCCCGCTCTTAGACCGAGGGTTGGACGCCCCACTCGGGTCTTACACGAAAGTTCTTCTTCGTGGTTGTGACAAAACTTGATGGCCAACTTCGTATACGAAGTACGACGAATGGATCTCCAAACTGCCCACTCGACGCTCTTCTGATCAAGCATAACGTCTAAGTACAAGTAAAGCATCGTGACGATCCCCTGCCATGACGTGCTGCCCCGGCCCTCCACTTCTCGGATGTGCTGTGCCGCAAAAGTTGCTGCAGCTCTCCACTGGCATCTTGTCAGTTGATGTTGCATTTGGTAGACTGACCGAGACAAAAGGGCCCCGCGATGAATGTGGATGCTGATGGGGGCGTTCCTTTTTTACGCAGCACTGCTCCATTTTGCATGTTTGGATAAATAACCCCTTGCCTGCCCTCGATGAAGAGAGCTTCTCTTCGTCAAGCGGTGCCTTTTACCTCTATTCCGTAGAGCCTCTTCTTGTAGAGCTTCGGCTGCTTGTCAGTGCCTTTGTACTACGGCACTGATTCATTAGCCTACCACAATGGCGTCCGCCCAACTGGAAAAGACTGACGAGTTGGTCTCTGCCGGCCCCATCATCACCGAAGAGACCCACGACCGAAAGGAGCGTGCCGAAATCCTGGGCGTCGATGAGAAGGCTGGCGCTGATGTCGACGTTGAATCCAAAGAGGACCTTACCAGCGGCAAGACTCTATATACCCTCACTAACGAGAATGGCGAGGAAGAGGTTGTCGACGAAGATGATCCCAGAATTAAGGATATCCCCCCCTATGTGAGGCGCATCGTCAGCTTCACCAACGATCCTACTGAGCCGACTTTGACCTTTCGATACTTCCTCCTCACCATCCTCTTCGTCGCTCCCGGTGCCTTCTTGTCACAGATGGCCCACTTCCGAACAACATATGCCCCTTACTCCGTCTTCTTCGTCCAGATTGCCTCCAACTATGTCGGCGTGTGGCTCGCCAAAGTTCTTCCGGCCTGGTGGGTTGGAATCCCAGGAACCAAATGGGGCTTCAGCCTCAACCCGGGTCCCTTCAGCACCAAGGAGCACGTCTTGGTTACCATTTCCGCAGCATCTGGTGCCACTTACAACTTGGGCTACACCCCCATCTCCATGTCTGAGCTGTACTTTAACCAGCCTGTCAACGGTGCCGTGGCCACCTTCTTCATGTTGGCCATCACTTGGACGGGCTACTCTTACGCCGCATTGGCTCGCCAGTTTTTGATTTACGACCCGCAATACCCCTGGTTCCAGTCTCTCTGCCAGACAGCTCTGTTTGAAACTCAGAAGAAGCAGCGTGAGAACCCAAGCCGCGCCTCCCGCAAGCAGATGGTCGTCTTCTTCGCCGTCATGGGTGGCGTCATCTTGTGGCAATTCTTGCCCGAGTTTGTGTTCCCCTTCCTCGGCTCCCTGGCTTTCCTCTGCTGGGTTGCGCCGCACAACAAGACGGCCAACTTTGTCGGTGCTGGGTTCGGCGGCATGGGATTCTTGAACCTGTCGTTTGACTGGTCCAGTATTTCTACCAACGGCAGTCTCTTCTTGACGCCCTGGTGGACCCAGGTTGTGCTCTTTGCTGCTTTTGTGGTCAATTGCTGGATCTTGATTCCTGCTGCCAAGTTTGGTAACCTCGGAAAGTGGCATCACAACCTAATGTCCAACCGTGTCTTCCTGGGTATGTGATCTATTCATAACCATTGCCACCGATGTTTGACTAATTCATATTCATAGAAAATGGAACCAGATATCCTTTGACCGACCTCCTTACTCCGGACGCGAAGCTGAACGTGACTGCATATGAACAATATGGAGAGCTGTTTGTCGGCACACAGAGCTTGTGGAGCATGTTCTTCGACTACGCCTCCTACTCGTCTGCCCTTGTCTGGATGCTGCTCTTTGGCTGGCCTCAGATCAAGGAGAGCTTCAGGAAGCTCAAGGAACGCTCGACAAAGAAGGACTCTGGCAAGATTACCGAGCAGTACAAGGACCAGATCAACATCCTGCAGCGCCCCTATGATGAAATCCCGTTCTGGTGGTTTGCCGCCCTGTTCATGGTCTCCTTTGTTATGCTCATTGCCATGGTTGGCAAGAACTTGCTGTTTATTCCCGTGTGGACCTACTTCGTGGCCATTGCGACAGGAGCTCTTGTTGTAGTGCCACTGGGCTGGCTGTATGCTCTGTCCAACTTCCAACTGGTAAGAAAGGCTCCTTGGCGATTCCCAATCAATGTTTGATTTTTTTTGCGTTTGCTTACACCCCTCTTAGCCTATCGGAACAACAAACGAGCTCTTGTACGGTGTCATGGTCAACGCCGTGTCCGGTTTCAAGAACCCCTGCGGTGCTTCTACCTATGGTGCCATTGCAGGAGATGCCTGGTATCGCGCACAGCTTAACCTTCAGGATATGAAGATTGGACACTACATGCACGTGCCGCCCAAGGCTGTCTTCTTCTCCCAAGTCTTCGGCTCGGCCATTGGTATCCCTATTGACTATGCAGTCATTCGCTGGGTCATCGATACCAAGAGAGACTACCTGTCCGGTGCCGTGGAGGATCCCACCCATCAGTGGACTGGTCAGTCCCTGGCTTCGTCTCTGACATCCGGTGTCCAGTACGTGCTTGTTGGCCCCAGCCGTCTCTTCCAGCAGGAAATTTACAAGCCTGTTCCTTATGGCTTCCTTGTCGGCGCGGTGTGCCCCATCATCATCTTCTTCCTGCACAAGATGTTCCCCCGAGCCAAGTTCCAGCTGTGGAACACCACCATCTTCTTCTCCGCCATGTCCATCTTCTACGGCAACATCAGCACGGGATATACCTCGAGCTTCATCGGAGGCTTCGTCGTCATGTTCCTGGCATACCGATACCGCTACGACCTGTGGGCGCGGTGGAACTACATCCTGGCAGCGGCGTTTGATGCCGGTTTCAACTTCAACATGCTGCTCATCTTCCTGTGCTTTGGTGCGGGCAAGATTGTTGAGATGCCCAACTGGTGGGGAAATAATGCCGACAGCAGCGAGCGGTGCTTTGCTCTGAGCGATGATTGATTGAATGACGTATAGATATTATGATACCTCTTGATAATTTTAATGCTCGTTGAGCTCATGTTGCTGGCATGACATGGTGTACAGGCCTTGAGATGAGGCTCACTTACAAATAAATGAATACAAATATACTTCCACTCTCAACTGAGCGCATGCAATTTATGATTTATAAACTATTAAAGATTGTGAAATTATATGACTTGGGATGTGTTGTTGATATTGAATTAGTCTCACTGGGCGTTAGCATTTCCAATAAGGTAGCACTCCTGAGAACAAATAGATTTGTAGGTAGATATCATCGCAATTCGGGGCTGTTGTTCAATTAAGCTCCAACGATATGCCTTGGTACAGCATGAATGGCGCATACAAAGTACGGGTACCTGAACCCATAAAATCAGGCTCAGTGCGTAATAGGTGCCTCCTCATGTAAAGTTCCAGCAACCTTATAGCGGACTTCAGCGCAGTTCTACAGGGGCCCCATCCCCCACAAGGCGGTGCTGCCCGTGACGCCACTAAACCCTGGAGCTCTCGTCGTCATCTGTGGATCCTGAACACCTAATGGAACCTTGGTAGCTGCAGCTCCCCCAACTCCCGCTTTCATCCACCATTTTCAATCTCCTACATCTGGCGATGCCTCTCCCAGCATCACCACTACGATGCCCGTTCAACAGCATGTGCTGAACTGGCTGTACAGCGTCTTGACAAGTGTAAGTGCTTCCCTCTTCTTTTATTCCTTGCACCGGACTCTCCAATCATTGCGCCATATCAACCACCAGAAGCACCCCGCATCTAACCCAGGCTTCGGTAGGAATATCACGATGTCAACCGCACCTACAACGATGTCGCGACAGTCCTCGCGCGATATCCAACGCTCGCTCCACGAACCGATGTACACAGTACGATTGCGCCTACCCGATTAACTCTGCTATTTTCTATACCTCGGGACTAACAATCCGACTCTCAGCGTTTCCTAATGGCGCCAGCGCTCTTCTGGTACACTTGACGGGCACGCTCCCGGTTCTCTTCCGAGGCACCACATATCGGTTTCCCGTTTCAATATGGGTGCCGCATGCGTATCCGCGTGAGGCCCCGTTGGTATATGTAACGCCAACAGAGACCATGATGGTCCGCCCGGGCCAGCATGTCGACCCGCAAGGTCAGGTCTATCACCCATACCTCGCTGGTTGGGGCGATTTCTGGGATGTATGTCATTCACCGTTGTTTTACTGTTTCGTTTCCCAGACTCGATATAGAGCGGTAACTAAATTTTACACGTATAGAAATCAAGCCTAAATGACTTTCTTTCCGTCTTGAGCGACGTATTCGCAAAGGAGCCGCCAGTCATCTCACGGCAGCAATCCCGAGCAGCCGCTCAGAGTCCTCCTCCCCCTCAGGCGCCACCTCCGATCACGCCTCATCCTCCAGAAATAGCTGCCTCATCGACTTCTCCGCCTTCTCAACAATATCCAAATCAAGAGGAGTCGCGCCCACCACCACCGCCTCCCAAGCCTCACCAAGATACTCGTTCACCACCGCCGATCCCACCACATCCTCACCTCTCTTCTCCCAGTCCTCCCAGCTCTGGAATACCATCTAGATATGAATCAGCCCCTCCTCTCCCACCACAGCCTCCGTCATCTAGACCACCTTATGAAACTCACGCTCAATCTCTCCCTCAGTATGCAAATGCTCAAGGACCAGCTCCCACCCAATCCCCCTTTCAACCTCAACCGCAGGCTTTGCCACCATTTCAACCTGTGGGACCAAGCTCTGCATATCCAGGTCATTTCTATGCTCAGGGGCAGGGTCAGGGACAAGGGCAATGGCAGTCACCGCAACAACCACCACCTCAGCAGCAGCAAGCGTGGGATAGGCCTCCTGTTCAACAACAACAGCAGCCACCTCAGCCACCTCCTCAACAAAAGCCGCCACCTCCTCAGAATCTTCTTGATGACGGACTCAGCTTGGAGATTTCGTCACATGCCATCGCAGCACCTCCTATCCCCCCGAATCCCGAAAAGGATGCTCTCCTTAGGCAGCTCGCTCAAACTCTGGCATCTATCCGGCAGCGCAGTCGACAACAGAACGAATCTAGCATGGCCGGGCTAGGGGCTCAGCAGGCTGCCATGTTATCCGCAATGTCCGCCGTTCAAGCAGAGATGGGCCAACTTACCCAGTTATCCAACATTATCACATCCAATACCAACATCCTTCATGATGCTCTGCGCAAAGCGGATGCCGTCATCGAAGGTTCGAGGAGTCATACTGTTCCAGATATTGACGAGCTGTTGGTAGCCCCAACGGTGGTGGCAAATCAGCTGTACAGAGTAGTTGCAGAAGAAAGAGCGCTTGGTGACGCCATATTCATGCTTGGGCGAGCCGTCGAGAGAGGGCGCATATCTCCCGCCGCATTTGCGAAGATGACAAGATCTCTGGCAAGAGAATGGTATCTGAAGAAGGCTCTAGCGCGCAAGATTGCGCAAGGCATGGGACTGATGGTACATACATAAATGTGAACATATGCCAAATGGGCATACATATGGGTATGCTCCCTTGATAGTAATCTACGCAATGTGTTTCTACATCTACTCGGGATGTTGTTAATCAGATATGGATTTGGGCTGCACAAAAACACTCTAATACAAGCTTTATTGGCTAGGCATGTAATATCAAACATGAAATCTGTGACATTCCCCCTCTTTGTCTTTTCTTTCACGTCTTCTTTTCCATTATATACACTATATCCCTATTCGAACGATGCTGCTATCTAATTGGTCCACAAGATGCGAATCCTGCTTATATAATAACACCATGATTACAAAGTCTTAATTGCTGTATCGGGGCACTAGTCCTAGTCAGCGATGGCCTTTCTGCTCTCTAAGCACGTCGCGCGCCGCAGTAACTGGCGGGATCCCTTTTGCCTTTGGAAAGTTCTATTATCACGAAAAAAGTTGTTGCTATCCATCAACCTTCATCGTGCACA
The DNA here is from genome assembly GCA_003012085.1 of Trichoderma brevicompactum. Taxonomy (NCBI): domain Eukaryota; kingdom Fungi; phylum Ascomycota; class Sordariomycetes; order Hypocreales; family Hypocreaceae; genus Trichoderma; species Trichoderma brevicompactum. The sequence continues at coordinate 7,250 of PXNZ01000708.1, forward strand.
ACCCGCCAGTCCCGCAAGAGCTCTTTGTGTCTCAGAGACTCTTTTTGCCGGGATCGCTCGCAGATGCTCGTTTGGTGACAGGCATTAGGATCGCTGCTGATTCGTCTAGAGCTTCCTTGATCGAGCGGTCCCTCCACGGCGCGAGGACGAGGCTGCACTCACGAGAGTGACTTGGAGTCTCAGCTCGGAGATTTCCTAGAGGAGGGTCTGAGACGACTGTTTTCCATTGCTTATCATCCTTTTAATTCTGGTCACATACCGCCATCATGGCTGACTACGAGGACGACTACGACTACGAGAACTATGGAGATGAGGATGAAGGCATCACCCCCGAGGATTGCTGGACTGTGATTTCCTCCTTCTTTGAGACAAAGGGTCTCGTATCACAACAGACCGACTCCTTTGACGAGTTCACGCAGACGACGATTCAGGATCTCGTAAACGAATACTCCACCATCACACTCGACCAGCCAAATCCTCCTTCGCCACCCGGCCGAACGATTGCCCTCCGTCGATATGAGATCAAGTTTGGAAGTGTCATGGTGTCACGCCCCACTATCAGTGAGACGGACGGAACTGTGACTTCCCTGCTTCCTTATGAGTGTCGAGACCGCAACTTGACGTACGCCAGTCCGCTGTACATCAAGATTACCAAAAAGGTATCCGCCGCCGTTGAGAGAGAGGTGCCCCTGCACGAAATGGACGATGCTCAGCAAGAGGAATACGCAAGGACCGGCGAACATCCTACAAAGCTTGAGTGGGAGGAGGAGGAGAATGGCGAAGAAGACAATATCGGCAAGTCTGATGACTGGAAGGACATGGTCTTTGTTGGCAAACTGCCCATCATGGTCAAATCCAAGATTTGCCATCTGAGCCGTGAACAGGATGATAACCTGTTCCTTGTCAACGAGTGTCCCTACGATCAAGGTGGCTATTTCGTTATCAACGGCAGTGAAAAGGTTCTCATCGCTCAAGAGCGATCCGCCGCCAACATTGTCCAAGTTTTCAAGAAAGCCCAGCCTAGTGCCTATACATACACCGCTGAAATCCGAAGTGCGTTGGAAAAGGGTTCACGGCTGATCTCTAGCATGATGCTCAAGTTGTACGGCAAGGGAGACTCTGCACGAGGCGGCTTTGGCCAGACAATTCACACCACCCTCCCCTTTGTCAAGTCAGATCTTCCTGTTGCCATTGTTTTCCGTGCCTTGGGTGTGGTTTCTGATGAGGACATTCTGAACCATATTTGCTACGACCGAAACGACAGTCAGATGCTAGAAATGCTTCGGCCGTGTATTGAGGAAGCCTTCTGTGTGCAGGATCGAGAGGTTGCTCTCGACTTCATCGGAAAGCGAGGCAATCGCGACCAAGCTGGTCTCGGTCGTGAGAAGCGTGTCCGTGTGGCTAAGGACATTCTTCAAAAGGAGACCCTTCCTCACATTTCCCAGACGGAAGGTAGTGAAACCAGAAAAGCATTCTTCCTGGGATACATGGTACACAAGCTGTTGCAATGCGCTCTCGGAAGACGTGAGCCCGACGATCGTGACCACTTTGGAAAGAAGCGTCTGGATCTGGCAGGTCCCCTGCTGGCCAAGCTGTTCCGTGGTATTATGCGAAGGATGAACACCGAATTGGCCAACTATCTGAGACGATGTGTCGAGGGCAACCGGCATTTCAACCTTGCTGTGGGTATCAAGCCCGGTACGCTTTCAAACGGATTGAAGTATTCACTTGCCACTGGAAACTGGGGTGACCAGAAGAAGGCCATGAGCTCAACCGCCGGTGTGTCTCAGGTGCTTAATCGCTACACTTTTGCTTCGACCCTGTCACATTTGCGTCGTACCAACACACCCATCGGAAGAGATGGTAAATTGGCGAAGCCTCGACAGCTTCACAACACGCATTGGGGTCTGGTCTGCCCAGCTGAGACTCCTGAAGGACAAGCTTGTGGCTTGGTCAAAAACCTGTCCTTGATGTGCTACGTCAGTGTCGGATCTCCTTCCGAACCCCTGATCGAGTTCATGATCAACAGAGGCATGGAGGTTGTCGAAGAGTACGAGCCGCTGCGGTATCCCCATGCTACAAAGATCTTTGTAAACGGTGTCTGGGTGGGAGTTCACCAAGATCCCAAGCACCTGGTGAACCAGGTTCTGGACACTCGTCGCAAGTCCTATCTGCAGTACGAAGTCTCTCTGATTAGGGACATTCGTGATCAGGAGTTCAAAATCTTCTCCGATGCAGGTCGTGTTATGCGTCCCGTCTTCACTGTTCAGCAAGAAGACGACCCGGAAACTGGCATTAATAAGGGCCATTTGGTTTTGACAAAGGAGCTGGTCAACAGGCTGGCAAAGGAGCAGGCTGAGCCTCCGGAGGACCCGAGCATGAAGATTGGATGGGAGGGGTTAATTAGGGCTGGCGCGGTTGAATATCTCGATGCCGAGGAAGAAGAGACGGCCATGATTTGCATGACCCCTGAGGATCTCGAGCTTTATCGTCTTCAGAAAGCTGGCATTAACACAGAAGAAGATATGGCAGATGATCCAAACAAGCGACTCAAGACGAAGACGAATCCAACAACTCACATGTACACGCACTGTGAGATTCACCCGAGCATGATCTTGGGCATCTGTGCTAGTATCATTCCTTTCCCTGATCATAACCAGGTACGTCTACTTGAGAAATTTCCCCCATTTGTTTATGCTCACATAATTGACTTACGCGCCATGCAGTCCCCCCGTAACACCTACCAATCTGCCATGGGTAAACAAGCCATGGGCTTCTTCTTAACTAACTATTCTCGGCGTATGGATACCATGGCCAACATTCTCTACTACCCCCAGAAACCACTGGGCACCACTCGTTCTATGGAGTTTTTGAAATTCCGTGAACTGCCAGCTGGACAGAATGCCATTGTAGCCATTGCTTGTTACTCTGGCTACAACCAAGAAGATTCCGTCATTATGAACCAGAGCAGTATTGACAGAGGTCTCTTCCGAAGTTTGTTCTTCCGATCATACTCGGATCAGGAGAAGAAGGTTGGCTTGAACTACACTGAAGTGTTTGAGAAGCCATTCCACCAGAATACCCTTCGTATGAAGCACGGTACATATGACAAGCTGGACGAAGATGGTATCGTTGCTCCCGGCGTTCGAGTGTCCGGTGAAGACATCATTATCGGCAAGACAGCGCCAATTGATGCAGAGACACAGGATCTTGGCACCAGGACGACCATGCACCAGAGGCGTGATATCTCAACACCTCTACGCAGTACTGAGAACGGTATCGTTGATTCCGTCATCGTAACAGTCAACGCGGACAATGTCAAATATGTCAAGGTCCGTGTTCGAACGACCAAGATTCCTCAGATTGGAGACAAGTTTGCATCTCGTCACGGTCAGAAGGGCACTATTGGTGTTACCTACCGACAAGAGGATATGCCGTTCACAAGAGAAGGCGTTACCCCCGACATCATCATCAACCCTCACGCCATTCCATCTCGTATGACAATTGCTCACTTGATTGAGTGTCTCCTGAGTAAAGTCTCTACGTTGGAAGGTATGGAGGGCGATGCTACCCCCTTTACGGACGTTACGGTCGACTCGGTCTCAGAGCTCCTGCGAAAGCACGGTTATCAGTCACGAGGTTTTGAGATTATGTACAATGGGCATACAGGTCGCAAGCTGAGGGCACAAGTGTTCTTCGGACCAACGTACTACCAGCGACTGCGTCACATGGTGGACGACAAGATCCATGCCCGAGCCCGTGGTCCCGTGCAGATCATGACAAGACAGCCAGTGGAGGGTCGTGCCCGAGACGGTGGTCTCCGATTCGGAGAAATGGAACGTGATTGTATGATTGCACATGGTGCAGCATCTTTCCTCAAGGAGCGATTGTTTGAGGTGTCAGACGCCTTCCGAGTCCATATTTGCGAGATTTGTGGACTCATGACACCTATTGCGTACGTATTTGTTCTTCCTGCTGTCTCCTTATAACAACGCTAACATATTCTTTAGAAACCTCTCCAAACAATCGTTCGAGTGCCGACCATGCAAGAACAAGACCAAGATTGCGCAGATTCACATCCCTTATGCCGCCAAGCTCTTGTTCCAGGAGCTACAGTCTATGAACATTGCGGCCAGGATGTTCACAAACCGGTCCGGCGCGTCCATCAGGTAGAATCCAAGAGAGGGTTGGCTTATAAGTGCTACGTAATATTGCTGTCGCCAGATTCAAAAAAGTTGATTTGCGAATGTATTTTTGGGGGAAAGGAAGAAAGTGGAAATTGCTCTATGACAAAATGGATCTGGGACGCTCTCGCTCCCATTGCTGCGCCAGCGACATAAATGCTGAGCGGAGAGTATGATTTGTACATGTAGAAAAGATAATACAATAAAGAAAGTAAAAAGGATATGAATCTCTGAGCTTGCTCATTGCTGTGATAGTGGTACATGATATGAATGCCGTGAAGACATGTTGCTGTTACCTTGGAGGAGCGGAAGCGTTGCTCTGAGGTTCTAGTGAGCTGTGGACATTCTGCTCACGCTTGTATTCCTCCTCCAACGCACGCTGCATGTCAAAGTCCAACTGACGCTCTCTTTTAACGCGCTGCTGCTCCATATCACGGACGACACCTGCATGCATTGCCTTTGAAAGTTTCCGTTAGCATGGAGGCATTGAAAGAGCAGGTCGTAATAACGATAAGAAGAGGGATTGTAGGGGACATACAGCTCGTTCAGCCTTTTGCTGGAAGTGGACGAATACAATTATGCCAGCGGTAAAGAGAGATGTGGCGGCGAGGGAGATTTTGGATGCTTGAGACATGGTTGTTTTATATGAAAGATTTTTTTTTTTTTGTCTCTCTTTGGGGAATCACTTTGTATGTAGAGGATTGGCGGAGATGAGAAGAAGGCGTCTCGATGAATTGGTATGGCTCTTTAAAAAGAAAGTAAAGGATGTGAGGTGAGCGGGTGGAAGGATGCAATGAGATTGTTTGGTGAATTATACGGGCGTGAGTACTTTGTATGAGAATGAAGAATTAGAGTCTAGCACCAATTAAAGCTGTTCCGTGAGTGGTCGGATTGAACGATTTGGCAGTAGTTCCAAGAGAACAAGTACCACTAGTAGTATTCACTAACAGCTATTCTCGGTAACTCCCCGATGCCTAGTTAGCCAAGGCAGAAAATATACTTTAGGAGTGCACTTCTAACGCCGATCCACGCCGAGCTGTGACGACAACCGGCATTACCTAAGGCGGGAGCGACAGCATCCATCCATTGCCTCGCATTGAAGCTGCAACCAAAACTACCATCACTCACTCTGCGATTCCCACCTCTGCGCCTCTTCCAATCCTCGACTTGAATCCATTCCTTTGTTTCCCCTTTTTATTCTTCTACTTTGAGCGGGTCTTTTCAATCTACGTTTGCACATCATGGTGAGTGCGCGCTTACCGCGCAATGGAGCGATAGCTTTGGGGGAGCTGACGACGGAATATGCCACAGTCTGCCCAGAACTCGGCGGGTATCCAGACCCTCCTCGACGTATGTGCCGCCGCCTGCCCGATGGAATGGCGATTCGATTACTAGAGCGATTCATTGTACTGATTCTGGATTGGTAGGCTGAGAGAGAGGCATCCAAGATTGTGCAGAAGGGTATGCTGGCACAGCTTCATTGCTTGGTGGGGATGAAAACGCTGACACCTCATGCGTGCATATAGCTCGAGAATGTGAGTAATCGCCATGCATACGAAACATCTGATTCGAGCACGCCCCCGGACAACGAAATACACAACGAATAAACTCTTTCTGGAACTGACAACCCCTTGTTCAACGACATCTAGTCCGCACCAAGCGCGTCAAGGAGGCCCGTGACGAGGCCAAGAAGGAAATCGCCGACTACAAGGCCAAGAAGGAAGAAGAGTTTAAGAAATTCGAAGCCGAGGTACGACAAGACCAACCATTGTCCCGACCTTTGCAAAAGAGAGACCTCGCTAACATCATCATCACAGCACAGCAAGGGTAACGAGGCCGCCGAGCAGGAAGCGAACAAGGAGGCCGAGAAGCAGATTGAGGTGATCAAGGAGGCGGGCAAGAAGAGCCAGGCTACGGTTGTGAAGAACCTCCTGGAGGCCGTGTTCGATGTCAAGCCCGTGTCGGCAGCTGCTTGAATTTAATTACATTAATTAATGGGCAGCGGTTGGTTGATGATGGGACTATGTTGAGGGGGGCGGCAGGGTTGATATTCAATACAAGCGACTTTGGGGGGGAGTGATGGAACTTCTTACGCTTACCGAGGCTGACGCTCGATGAAGCTTGCACATTAACTTATATTTAAAAAAAGGAAAACTACCATTTGCCATTATTACCTGTCCCTACTCCGTTGATTTCCTGATTATCTGGACCAGGGCGTGTTTGATTAGTTGAGGAAATCTATCAGGGTGCCTAGCATTTCGCCCATATCCTTGCTGTCTTCCTCAGTGGTATCCAACTCCTCCAATTGCTCTTTGAGCGTCTGCTGGATCGACCTCAAGTCATCATCCGTCTCTGCTAGCAGCCGCTTGATCTTCTGGTTCGCACCCCCGTCTTCTGCAATGAGCCATGCCAAGATGACATCAACGAGTTGCAGGTTAAACAACCCAGCGTCCATTTTCCGCGAGAGGAGCTGAATCTCGAGGTCCTCTTCTGCATCGCCAGAGCGAGCCGACTCTTGCCGGTGCTCTTCTTCGGCTACCTTGATGCGCGCTGTATAATCTCTGTGTAATTTCACCAACCTCGCAGTCTTCTCGTACTCCTTCTCGACAAACTTTGCAAGCAAGCGAATCCGTTCCGCGGAGTCGGCGGGCAGAAAGCGTAGCATCGAAGCGAAGATGGAAAGCAGAGGCCCAATGAGGCGCTGATCTTGAGTCTTGTTAAACAGCGTAAAGGTTGTTTTCAAACCACCGGCCTCGACTATTCTCTGGCATATTTCGGCGCTCGTGGTGCCGCCTGTCGCGTGATCCAACAGGCGTAGTGATGGGTTCTTCGCCGCCTTGCTCTCCTTAACCATGATAAGACAGAGTTCGGTTCCCTCGGCTTCGAGGAACTTGGCCCTCCCTGCAGGATCATCTACCAGACAGGTGAGGCTCTCAAACAAATTCTCCAAGAATTCTTCTTCCGGACCTCCCTTTTCTGGATCGCGCCGGCGATAGGGAGCCACCAGCTGAAGCATGGTATCTATAATGTCCAGACTTATCAGCTTCTCCCGGTTTTCCGGAGCTGCCTGAGCGAGGATGGCCAGCACCTCAGCGGCATACTGCCTATTCTGGGTCACTGGTGATTCGCTGCGCTGAATGCGCTGCAAAAGCCACTTTAGCAGGGCATCCTCCTCGCACATTCGGACGGCGACTGATTTCTGGGAACTGAGATTTTCCATCACACTAAGAGAATGATATACGCCTGTGCGATCGGATTCGTCGTCTTCGTTGAAGCGAGTCAGGTTAGAGACCAGCAGACCCAACAGGTCACTGTCAATCAGTGCGCCGACCAAGGTGTCCCATTGTTTAGTCTCCGTGACAACATCGTCATCTGTGAGCTCCCCGATAATCTCAATCGCATCAATGGCAATGTCTGTATTCTCGTGCGTCAGCAGACTGACTAGGCTTCCCGCGCTTCCCAGCTTGACAAACTCCTCGTACAGCTCCGAGGATTCTGCCAAGAGAGAGAGGTTTTTGATTTCGGCATCTAGATCGGCTTCGCTGTCGATAAATTTGTGTGGTTCGTCTTCGAACCTGGAGCGCAGTTCTGAATTCTTGGTGATGAGCTTTTCGAGGTTGAGCGCCGTCCTTCTGAGCCAAATGCTATCTATTTTATCCAAATCACCGCCTGCTTCGGCTTTGTCTACAAAGTCTAGAATCTCTGATTCTTTTTTGGAGATGCCGCCGCCGAAAAAGCGACCCTCCTCGTCGTCGCCGGCGTCGTCTTCTGGTGGCAATTCGGGCCCGAAGTCATCGTCATCGGCGGGGTTCTCTACATCATCTTCGGCCTGAGCATGTCGATTAGAGCCATTGTCGCTCAGCTTGCTAGCCTTGTAAATCTCGTCTATCAAAGCAATTGACAACTACGTCAGTATGAATTTCAATTCCAATCTACGGCCTCTCTATTGCAATGCAATGCTTGGTGTCTGCTTACTGGGATCACGAATAGGTTGCTCAAGTTTCCGCTTGCTGATAGAGCCTGATGCCTAGGGAGAGGATTAGAATACGGCGGCGATTGCTTGATGAGAGGTATATTTGGGGACCAAAAAACCCCCCAAAAAACTCTTGCGATCCTATTCCGTACCTTGAAGATGTCATCAACGTTCGCCATTCTGTTTAGGCAGGATGTCTCGTGTTTTTGTCCGACAGCTGGGGCTCGTGTTGCTGCTATGCAAGTAAGCTCGAGAGCATAGCTCGCCTTTATCGCGGCCCCTGTCCTTCAATTACGGCAATGATGCGAGGCGATAAGGCTCTACTCCAGATTTGCACTATAGAGAGGTACTCGCACGCTACCGGGGCACTAAGTCGAAAGAGGGCTGGACCAGGCCTTGTCAAACAATTGAAGCCTGCATTGACCAATTGGGGTGCCTGATAGCCTGGCATTTCCTACTTGGTCGAATAGGTACTAGTACCCATCCATTCAGAGTGGCAGCGGCCAGGGGTCGAAAAGGGGACGAGACGTGATGGGTTAGGGGTCGGTTTTAAGGGCTCCATGTCGCGGCATTGGGCTGCACTGATTTGACTGCCCGTTTAGCCTCTGGCACTAAAACAATAGCTGGGAGACCCTCGAGGCCCCTCTCCAGCTTCAAGCGAGAAGCGAGCAAGCAGACGACTCTATCAGGGGGCTCCGGCGGACCTGACAGCGGTAATACTGTATGTGCGGTAGCACCACATTGTACGGCGGTGAGCGCTGCGATCAGCGGTGCGTTTCCAGGGCGCTCTGGGCGGTTCGCTGCGGCCACTGATCATCGCCAGGTACCGGTACTTGCGCCTATGCCTATGCCTGTACCTGTGCCTGTGCCTGTGCCTGTGCGGCAGAACCACACCTGCGCTTCGCAACTCCCAAAGTGGCCTCCCCACGATCCACCCACAGGGACGTTGAAATCCCCGATTTTCTCTGGATCCTCATAGTCGGGCATGCTGTTGCTGCTGTGGGAGCAGCAGATCTGAGTGCTCTCTCTTGCATCCTCCCGAGATCTGGTCATCAGCCTCGACGCAGCTCGCACAAAAAAAAGCTCCGGCTTGTGGTCATGGCCGTCTGCCAGACAAGCGCGATATCCAATCCTGCCCATCTACAGCGCTCACTCGACCCACGTTGTACGAGTAAGATTGACCGGAAGAGGCGACTATTGGCTGAGACGGGAGCCCGCACCAATCCAGGAACTCGCAGAGCATGCAGCAATCGCATCCCTTTGACGATAACATCATCACCGGCCGGCCTGTAGACGCAGCCAGCCGAGCAAATCTCCCCTCGGAGCCCTCATCGCCGCCGCCGCCACCACCGCCTCAGCTGCCAATATCGCATAACCCGCCGTCACGAGAGGCTCCCGGCATTGAGGCCGTGCTCTCGAGCCCGCCCAAGATCACGCCAATTCCGCGCTCCGTCTTCTCGTCTGTCCGGCTACCGCGAAGCTCGTCGCTGGCTCCGTCGCAGCACGTGCTGCTCGACAGTACTGCTACAAGCTCTTTCTCCCATCAAACGCATCGCGACACCGTGCACCCCCCAGTCAGTCTCAAGCGGCCGTCAACACCATCGTCGCAACCCAGCAGGGGCGCCAGCACCGGAGCTTCGCCGCAGGAAGGCTCCCGGACCCGCAACCGCTGGTCGACTTCGTCTATCTCGTCTGCGTCCAGTCGCACATCCCCTTATGCCTCTCGTCAGGCCTCTATATCTCACTCGCATACCCGTCGCGCCAGTATTGAAGCCATCGCTGTCCACGCCCCTGCTGCTGCTGCTCCTCCTCCTCCTCCTCCGTCCGCTCAGGCACCGATCAAGCCACCACCCACGGGTCGAAGTCGTTTCAACTCTATCGATCGCAGCGCAACTCCTACTTCGGCGCATCCGATGAGGGCAGAGTCGAGCATGTCGATGAGGCACTACGAGAGCAGTCACCTACGCTCCATGTCGCCCAATCCATACGCAAATCCTGTCACCGCCACCACCACTACATCATCATCCACTTCCAGAATGCCGCATGAGCAGAGCCATGACCAATACGCCCCTCGGGGCCACTCTAGGGATCACTCAGGGAAAAGCAGCAGAGATTTGGGCAAACCCCGCGCTCAAAAAAACCCGTCCCAAAAGGCGATGCTTTCTCGCGCGCTGCAAAAGGCCAACACTGCAGTCCAGCTTGACAATGCACAGAATTTCGAGGGCGCTCGAGAGGCGTATGCAGAGGCCTGCGACTTATTGCAACAGGTTCTAGACCGAACTTCAGGGGACGAGGATAAGCGGAAGCTTGAAGCGATTGTAAGTTTTGCGTCACATAACACAAGAAGAAAAGGAGGGAGAATCACTCGCGTACGTAATTGAGCTAATCTTTTTTTTTTTATGTGCACAGCGCCAAACATATACCAGTCGCATCGATGAGCTAGATCAGATGGGCCCTTGGCAGGATGAGACTGTCAAGGCACTACCCGCACGGCCAGAGAGTGAAGATTACAGCGCATCCATTTACATGCATCAGGATTACGAAATGATGGAGGAGGCCCCCAGAATCGAGACTGCAAGAGTCATCAGTTTCATTGGAGGAGACAACGGGTCTCCGATTTCAACTGCTGCAATGCAGCAATGGCAGCAAACTCCGGTTTATACCACATCAGACAGACTACAACCTTCTCGTGCTTTGGAGCCAGGATTGCTGCAGTCCTCCTTCTCTCGAGCGCCTAGGCGGCTCCGCTCTACTGATAATCTTCGGGCACAGCACGAAGAGGCTCAATATGCACCGCCCCCTCTAGCAGCTCGCTCGCCGTCGCCAATGAAGATGCGTGAAGAGGAATACGCTGATTTACCGCAGGAGCATCATGAATCTCATCAGCATCAGCAACACCACAACCAGCATCATCATCACCAGCGATTGCCCAGCGACTCCGTCTTATCCTCTTATGACCTTCAGGAGCTCACCGAAGGAAACCAAAATTCATGGCTGGATCCAATTGATGAATCGGGGGCCTCAACAGCCTCATCTGTACATTCACGCACATCGTCGCTGGGTTACCGTCGACGCCACATAAGGGCGGCTAGCGGAAACACGGAGGCTGAATTCGACACGGCGCTGGACGCTGCTATCGAAGCTGCATACGACGACGGTTACGAGCCCATGGAACCTGAAGATTATGAAACCATAGACACTAGCGAAGACGCCGTGGCAAGTGTATTGCAAAAGGTGGAACAGGCACGCGAGCGAGTTAGGCAAACCGAGCAAGAAGCATACGACGAACTTGCGATGCTCCGAAAGGCACAGCAGCAGAATCTGCAGCACATACAGGAGGAGGCGGATAAGTATACACCTGACGGATTCTATGAGGATGATTCATCCGAAGAAGAAGAAAGGCTATTGGAGGAGATAACTCGCGACTTTGCAATTGAAGATTTTACCATGGAGCAGCGGCAGTCGAATACCGCAGCGGTGTCATCCAAGGACCAGGAGGCATGGAATGAAGACGAGACAAGGCCGGATTTCATTTCAGGCGTCCGATCGTTTTCCGCCTTGTCTCAGAGGCCGCCTATCCCTCACACGACCAATGCTTCGCAGCCAGCAGTGCCGCCTCCAACTTCGGCATTGCCAGACCTACCATCAAAAGGCCCGCCTTCTCCATCGCGCGGCGTGCGGAATCGTCGACTTTCTGGACAGAATCCGAAGCAGCTCAAGATCGAAACGACAAATCTCGGACAGCCCCCCAATTCGATCTATGACGACGACGAAATATCCCCAAGCACGGTGGACAAGGACCGGAATCCGCTTGCAGAACCGCTGACCCGGACGACCAGCTCACAGCAGCCAAGGCCGCCGTTTGCGACCGAGAACAGCGCATCCGAGTCGAGGGTTCCTGCATCGCCCAGTGCCAACAGAAGGCTGCTAGATGGAGAAGACGCCTCTGCAGCTAACGCGTCGCCTTCTATCCATAGGTTGAGGAAGAACTTTTCGTCATCCAGTTTGAGGAGCGTGAAGAACAGAAACATGTCAGTGTCACATCTTGAAGACAATTCGGATTTATCTCCTGGTACTCCCATGAGTAACCCTTTTGGAAAAACCCCTGCTGTGCCTGCGCTACCGACGCCTCTCATTACCTCGTTCAAAGAGAATATGGAGGCTGGCGGCGGCGCCGGACTTCACTTATTTGACGACAATTTTCATGTGTCGGCCACTCCCGGCCCCCAAAGTCCAATCGTTTCAATGGAGGTCCCTGTACCCTTGGAACCGTGTCCAAATGACTTCATGCTGAGGCCATTTTGGTTGATGCGATGCCTCTATCAAACGCTAGTGCACCCCAAGGGCGGCTATGTTAGCACAAAGCTATTTGTGCCACGCGATGTATGGCGAGTGAAGGGGGTAAAGATTAAGAATGTCGAAGACAAAATTGCGAATTGCGACTTTCTGACCGCGGCGCTTTTGAAGCTGGCCAAGGTCGACACGCTGGATGCAGATGCAGTGTTGGAAGAAATGCAGTCTCTTGAAGGCATTCTTGAGCAGATACAGTCAGCCCTGGCCCGGAAACTTGGCAGCGAAGTCGGAGTCCAGGGTTCTGGCCTTCTCTTCAAAGATGCTTCCATGGACGGAGAGGGAGGGTCAAGCGTACCACGATCGGGCAGCGTATCTGGCAAGGCGTCTGCCTTTTCATGGCGAAGACTTCGACCAAAGACGTCAGGGGTTGGGCTAGGAGGGTCATACAGCAGCCGGAATGCAAGCACGGAGGTCAAGGAGGTCGCAACTTTATCAACTCTCCCCATGACACCGAAACCAACAAGCCGTCCGGCCAAGCGAGATGTAAGCCACGCTCAGTTCATTGGACCCAATGCAAACTACATGGGCTCGTTGGCTCGCCTATTCGACGCTGCACAGGCAATTGGTAAGTCTCCGCCATCTTATATATATATATCTTCATCTCGTATGGCAATTACAAAGAGCTAACAGAAACAATGCAGATCAAATCGCAAGGCAAGTTGATGACCCGGGCTTGCGGCATGCAGACAAGACACAAGTCGGCCTTGAACTGTGCACACGGCATGCAGCAGAGTTTTTCGGCTTCTACATCTGCCGGTTTGTCCTCACGGACCTCGGTCTACTGCTGGATAAATTCATCAAGAGGGGAAGCGAATGGGTGCTCACATGATGGGGAAGGGTGAGTTGTGAGAGAGTTGCTGTGTTTTATACAATGTGATACCAAACGATCAAGAGACGGAGTAATTAATCTGGAGTTTAGAATAATGTTCATGATGACTGAACGATTAGAAACAGCAATGGCACGCCGTAAGGGATATCCAGTGCCGGCATATGACAGATGAATGTCGTGTTTTGAGGATCTTGTTATTATAGGAGGAAGTGAGCGGGCAGCGTATGGAGATCCTGCCCATTGACGATACATGCATGTGTGTATAAATTATGTTTGCAGCCTGTTTTGTTGTTAGCTATGACCTATGGGCGCACAATTGACCGAATTAAAAGAGGCAATGCTGAAAACCCTTGGCGATGGTAGAAATAACGCTGAGCCGTAAATTTGTTGAGCCCATCTATATATCATGCCATGAAGTTGCAAGTTCACAAGGAGAGGGGCAGCCAGTTTGCAAGCGCGGAAATAATCCGCTCCCCCAAAAAGGAAAATTCGCCCAAACCTCGAGCTCTGGGCAACTTCAGCCCTCCAAGCTTTTGCTTTCTTGCCGTTTGCGCCAACCCACAGCGACACCGCAAGAGTCGCTCGCCCAATGCAAGCTTTGTCGATTCCCAGATGAGCCTGGCTGGGAGAGCTGGACGAGCCTGGACTCGACAATGGCTGACGCCGCCGCGGAGCCAGACGCTCGGCTGGAGCAATAGCCGCATCAGCAGCAGCGGTAACCCCAGCAGCGTTATTTCCAAGTGGCTGCTGCAATGCTCCTCTGCAGGGCGATATCGCAGGTTTGCCTCAGAGGCAAAGCCGACACCTGCGCAGCTCGAAGCGCGGATAGCGGCGATTCCGATTGAGCGATATAGAAACTTTTGCATCGTGGCGCACATTGACCATGGGAAGAGTACGCTGAGCGACCGGCTGCTGGAGCTGACGGGGACGATTTCGGCGAGCGATGCGAACAAGCAAATTCTGGTGGGTTGATGGTGTTTTACCGATTCGTTCAGGATGTGAGATCTGACGGTGGAAATTTATTCTGCAGGACAAACTCGACGTTGAGCGTGAGCGAGGCATCACGGTCAAGGCACAAACGTGCACCATGATATACAAGCACAATGGCGTCGATTACCTGCTGCATCTCGTCGATACGCCCGGCCACGTTGATTTCCGCGCCGAGGTGACTCGTTCGTATGCAAGCTGCGGCGGTGCACTGCTGCTCATCGACGCCAGCCAGGGCATCCAAGCACAGACGGTATCCAACTTTCACCTCGCCTTTGCGCAGGACCTAGCGCTGGTTCCCGTGATAAACAAGATTGATATGCCCTCGGCAGATGTGCCCCGCGTTCTGGAACAGATGGAGACGAGCTTCGAGCTGGACCCCAAGAAGGCTGTTTTGGTGAGCGCAAAGACGGGCAAGGGCGTTGGTGCTCTTCTTCCGGCAGTGGTGGAGGGGATTCCTCATCCCGTTGGCGACGAAAACAAGCCGCTAAAGATGCTCCTGGTTGATTCCTGGTACGACACATTCAAGGGGGTCGTCCTTCTGGTAAGGCTGTTTGACGGATCCATAAAGGCTGGCGACAACGTCGTGTCATTGGGCACAGGCATGAAATATACGGTTGGCCAGGTCGGCATCCAGTACCCCAACGCAACGCCACAGACGGTTCTTCGGGCAGGGCAGGTCGGCTATGTGTACTTCAACCCAGGCATGAAACGGATTCAAGATGCGAAGCTAGGAGACACCTTCACCACGGTTGGGGATGAGGAGACTGTCGAGGCGTGCCCGGGCTTTGAGGAGCCGAAGCCCATGGTGTTTGTTGCAGCGTTTCCTACCGACCAGAGCGACTACACCCGCCTCGCTGACAGCATCAACCAGCTTGTGCTCAACGACCGCAGTGTGACGCTGCAAAAGGACTTTTCCGAAGCTCTTGGGTCGGGATGGCGTCTTGGTTTCCTGGGCAGTCTTCACTGTTCCGTCTTTCAAGACCGCCTGAGGCAGGAGCACGGCCGCAGCATCATCATCACCGAGCCTACCGTGCCTACCAAGATTGTGTATGCCGACGAGTCTGAGGAGGTTGTGCAGAACCCGGCTTTGTTTCCCGACATGAGCGATCACCGTATCAGAGCTGCGACATTATTTGAGCCGTAAGTTTCGAAAAGCACAAGCACACCATCTTGTTGTGTAGATTGTGTTTGGCTGACTTGATCACGTTGATAGCTATGTCAAGGCGACAATCACGGTTCCTGAGGAGTACCTCGGCCGGGTTATCGAGCTTTGTGAGGGCAACCGCGGAGAGCAGAAGAGCTTGGAGTTTTTCCACACGGACCAGGTGATTCTGGTGTATGACATTCCTGCGTCGCAGCTGGTTGATGACTTGTTTGGAAAGCTCAAGGGCGTGTCGTAAGTTTCCATCGAATTTACTGCGTGGTGTTGATAAATATACTAAATCAACACCTTTATGTAGAAAGGGGTATGCGACTCTAGATTACGAAGATGCAGGCTGGCGTCAGAGCAAGCTCGTGAAGCTGCAGCTACTCGTCAACAGGCAGCCCGTCGATGCCATCTGCCGAGTGGTGCATTCAACGCAGGTCGACCGCCTGGGTCGCCAATGGGTTACCAAGTTTAAAGAGCATGTCGATCGTCAAATGTTTGGTAAGTTTGCCCATCTTGGTTTATTGCTATGAAGTCATCGTTTGCTGATTCTCTCCCCCTGTCTTTAGAGGTCGTCATCCAGGCAATTGTGGGCAACAAGGTCATTGCCCGAGAAACCATCAAGCCGTTCCGGAAAGACGTCTTGGCGAAGCTGCACGCCAGCGACATTACGAGGCGGAGGAAACTACTTGAGAAGCAAAAGGAGGGGAGAAAGAGGCTTAGAGCGGTCGGTAACGTGGTGATTGACCAGTCAGCGTTTCAGAGCTTTTTGTCAAAATAAAATGGTTGCATGGAGTACTTGGGAGACGTAAGGGTATGTATTGTGCTAAGCTTCTTATGCGATTGTACATATAATCTGTATATAACATCCAGTCAATCATCTACTATATACATACCTATTCCTCTTTGACAAAGGAGATGACCGCAACGCCCATGTTCGCCATGGATTCATTCAATTCTCGCCATTCTTTCCAACTTGTTCTCCTTCTTCTACACCTTCCGGAACTTCACTCCCCAGCTCAACTTTCTTGGGCCACGACCAGCCCATCCCCCCTTCCAGCGTCGTCTCATCCATCTTCAACCTCAACTCATCACCCGCCGCCAGGCCCTCTTCAAACGTAAAGATGCGGTAATCCGCATTAAAGTACCACCACCCCGTCACGCCCGTCCTCAGAAACGCCGAGTGCGAAAAGACAAAGATTAGGTCCTCGGGCCTCTTGCTCAGCTTCTCCAGGCAGCGGAGTCCGCGCCGGAGGACGGCGGGACGGGTGTAGCCAAAGAGGCTGCGTGCTTCAGGGGAGGCGGCTTTGTCGGGCCAGAGGGGGCTGACGGAGGAGAAGTCGAAGGAAGGAGAGGAGAATTGGAGTTTTGTCTGGTTGTCCTTTAGGAGGAGGAGGAGAGGGAGGGGGGAGCCGGTGTCGCAGGGATGGTCGGAGATTTCTGTGCGTTTTGAGGCTGGATTTTAGATATTCATGTATGTATGTATATATATATAGATGGGTTAAGGTAAGTCTGGAGGGG
>PXNZ01000709.1:0-30962 GCA_003012085.1 Trichoderma brevicompactum
CCCCCCCGTCTCTCTTTACAAAGTCCTGCAAGTTGCGTATGGTGCGGGCCTGTAGAATTTCGTCAAGCCCTTGCAAGAGCCGCGTGGTTCGCGCACCAACAGTCTCTACCCACCCACTATAAGCTGGTGGTGCAACCCTTGAAAGCGCCCTGCCGCCGTTTCTGCATTAGAGGCTGCACACCCTCAGCCTAGGGGGTTGAGCCGAGTCTTACCCAACACAGCCTAGCCAAGAGCGCAGAGAGGTGGATGTGTGTATTCTGCTTCTCGCGAGGCTTTGCTTTATCAAGGCTTCGGTTGCCAGCCAGCTCGACCTCCGCCGCGACTGCATCACAAGCTGCTCAGCTCAGAATGCTAGCAATGTGCTAACGGTTTCTGGATAGTTGACCCCGTTTCTGCGCGCTGAAGCGGCTGCTGAATCGTCTCTGACCACCGCATCTCGTCTTCGCGAGGCCTCTCATTTGAGGGAGCCTCAGCCCTAACGCCCAGGATTTGTCTCCGTCACCGCGGGCAGCATGTCTCGACATCCCGACATCTCCAAAAACTGGGTTAATTACTTGCGCAACTCGTCCCGGCAGTTCGTCTGTCCCATCTGCCAGGTGGATGTCAAGCCGGCTACCATTGCCGGCTTCAAACAGCATGTCCATAGTGCCGAGAATCATCCGACGGAAGAGAAGGACATCCTGGATGCGTTTGAAAAGATGAGGCTCACCTCTTCCAAGCCTCAGTGAGTCACCACCGCCGTGACATGTGACTGCCTCGTGCCTACTGACAGCACCTCTCTCAAAGGCCCCATTCTTCATCTGCCACAGACATTGATCATATCAGAAGGTCAAGGAAAAGATCCGGAGGGACAGCAGCCCTTGATTTACAGGATGACCAGCAAAGCCCTGAGGGCGTGAATCCCAATGTCAGGGAAAGTTCTGATAATGAACGGGGCAGCAAGAAGATTTGCTCTCCCGGCAACTCCCCCCCGCCATCCACGCCCAGGCGTGGGCGTGCCAGGCAGCACGCAGACAACACAAAAGATTTTGACCGTGGAACCAAAGGTCTTAGCAGTCGACAACTCTGGAGCCCAGGCAACACCGGCTTTAGTAGGTCTTCCCAGCCGGGGGCCCAATTATCGGGCCAACGGCCAAGACAGCTTGCTCGCGCCAAATTAGCCCGGCCTGAACTGGAGGATCCCGATCCAGATCCAGGCCCAGAGGCAGAGGCGGGAGCGGATGATTCGTACACCGAAGATCCATCCGTATCGCAGTTGATTCGGCAGCCAGAAACTCGGCCAATATCGCAAGAACAGCTTGTTGCCGAGGTCAAGGGTATCTATGCCGGGCTTGTCATGGTTGAAAGCAAGTGTATCGAGGTTGATAACGCGCAATCGGCCAATAAAGACTCACCGCAACAGCTCAATAACGAGCAGTGGCAGGCACTTATTGCTCTACATCGTACGCTTCTACATGAACACCATGACTTTTTCCTTGCTAGTCAGCATCCTTCGGCGAGTCCGGCGTTGCGACGGTTGGCTTCAAAGTATGCCATGCCCGCAAGAATGTGGCGGCATGGAATTCATTCGTTCCTTGAGCTTCTAAGGCATAGATTGCCGCTCTCCTTGGAGCACATGCTCACCTTCATATACATTGCGTACAGCATGATGGCTCTCCTTTATGAAACCGTACCTGCGTTTGAAGATACTTGGATAGAATGCCTCGGAGACCTGGGCAGGTATCGCATGGCCATTGAAGACGACGACATCAGAGACAGAGAGACTTGGACGGCTGTGTCTCGATATTGGTATTCAAAGGCGTCGGACAAGCTGCCAACCACTGGCCGACTCTATCATCACCTGGCCATTCTCGCACGCCCCAATGCGCTGCAGCAGACTTACTACTACACAAAGTCGCTATGCGTGCCTATTCCGTTCCTCAGTGCTAAAGAGAGCGTCATGACCCTATTCGACCCCGTCTTGAGCTCAAACCCACCTCGGCTAGAACCCATTGACCTTGCCTTTGTACGTATCCTCGCCATATTTTTCTCCGGCAAGGCAGAGGACCTACTAGGAACCTCTGCGAAGCAATTTCTAAGTCTCCTGGATGGACATATTGCTAGAATTACAAAGAGCTGGCTGGAAGCTGGGTAAGCATACATATACCCCCTAACCCTAACGGTGAGAATCATGACTAACTGGTTCTTTCTCTTTCTGCTTTTTCTGGCTTTAGATACTACATGGGCATATCAATCACCTGCTCTCTTCTCGGCTTCGGCAACGATTCCAATGTCTTGAAGAACGCCATAACCCCTAAGCGATCTGATGATTTGGACATTGCTGGTGAATCCGTCTCCCCAGATGTTATTCCCTCAGACACCTTTTACCAATCACTCTCTTTTGCTGTGCAAACTCTCGAGATAGTCATTCAGCGGTGGGGAGATATGAATATATTACCCTTCCTCCACACGCAAATGGTCTTTATACACCATTTATCTAAATTTCCAGCTGCCATGAAGTATATCGAAGATAAATACCCATGGAAGCTAATGGCAACCATGCTAAATTACCTGAAACAGTCCTGCAAGTTTGAGCCCAGCATGGACAGCGAGGCTTTCCCCGGAGCGGAAAAGCAGGACCATTACCGGCCTCTCCCAGAGGACTACGCTATGCGTGGCCTCATCTACACAGAGGAATACTTTCCTTTGAAGTGGTTTTCCGGCGAAGCTGTTGAAGAGGATGAGAAATACTTTGAACAGGCTTCTATGGTAGACGCTAGGAAGGAGAGAATACTATGGATTGGGCGGCGGATAGCTTCCCTAGGCAAATGGCTGATGTGGGATGGAGAGAGTGCCAAATTCACCGTAGCAGACGAGTATGACGTCGACTTTACACCTAGAACGCCCACTACGGGTGCCAGGGAGATTGTAAGTCTGGGAGCTGATTCACACAGTCCAGATGCTCCCCATCAAACAAATTGAATATATTCACGCTTTCATTCATAAGTGGCATAAACAGGCGTTTGGTGGCCGGTGATCTTTAAAGCGCTCTCTGGCTTTGATTTGGGGGGAAGGGCGCTTCAAGCTTTGGGATTCGAGGCTACGTGGAGGTAAAGGCGCCAACCCCCTCGTTTTCTTCTCTTCTCTGTTACTTATTCCTGCACATTCCTTTGTTTCTTACTATATGGTCTTGCGTGCATATTAAACAGTTTGTGCTTTTCTGGTTATGAAAATAGATGGTTTATTGGATTTTATTCCCGTTTCATCATGTACTGTCTGCTGGGGGAGAACAAGCTTGTGTACTGTAGTGATTATATGCTTTTGTCTTTTTCTGGTTAATCATACATGGATGAATGCAAGCTCGTTGATGGAGCCATAGATAGATGGGCAAGATGCGGCTCGAGTTAAAGGGCGCGATTGGTGCGGTAACTGCCAGCTCTCTCCGCATGAAATACCTAGTAGCCACTTACGGCAGTCTACTATGGCATACTAGGCAATTGCTTGGTACCAGGTACCTGCTAGCCAGCAAGAGTTGCATCCAGGGGCTTGGGGCTCTTTGGATTTGCACGTGGCCAAAGAAACGCACGTGGAGATGGATAAGATAATAAGGCACTTGTAGATGGCTGAGTGCTAAGATGGAATGGGTACAGAACACATGGATCTAGAAGCTTTGTACGTTCTGGTAGATTTACACAAGTCTTTGGTGTTTAGTGTTTAGTGGTTATAAAACGCCTTGCTTGCTATATCCATGGTGATTCAGTATTCAACTATGATGGGGCAGTTTACGTATTACACCAAGCCGATATGAGAGTTTCTTTTAACCATTTAGGCGATGTTGAGAGCCAAGAAAGAGTATTGGCCGGGATAACTCTTCCGATCCATGGGTGTCATGCAGCTTTAGTGGTTGTTGGTTCATCGGGGAAGATAGATATACAAGCGGCTATATCAAATCAGGCTGACGCCTTGTTCACCCCCGCCTACACACTCTGCCTAGTATTACACTTTATTTTTGCTTACAGAAGGCTATGAGTTCTCAGGACAATTTTAGGCTCATGATTGTTTTTCTGATTAATATTTCATTCCTACGAGGAAGAGGAGTAGTAGTTTACATGGTGAGGGATTTAAAGGATTGGACTTTGGGGGAGGTATATGACGTGATGCAGATTAAAAAGGCAAATCCATGCGCTAGAATGGGCAATTCGATGAGGCCGGATGAGGGGTCAAACGAAAGAGTTGGTGGGCTGGGGAATTAAAAAGGGTTGGCTGCAGCCTTGCCATTGATATCGGGGGGTCGGTGGGAGGCCTGCTCGATATGCATACGGTGTTCGTCATGATTATGCAGCGAGTAACCTGAAATAGATGGAAAAGATATGGAAAACAACATATTGAAAGGGCGCAGCGTGGGGGAGGGTTTTGTTCCGACGTATAATGCATATGAACCCGTTGGTCCGATGAACATGCCCCGGTATTTTCGCGTGTTCTGTGTGTCACCCGACAAAATTATCAGATTTTCGGTGACGGCGGTGGAAGCCGTTGAAGGGCATCTCTGCGTCTAAGCGACATCAGCGGCAAGGGATATCCAAGACAGTCGATACAAGTTTCACCTCAACGTATTATGGCATCACATGGCCCATGATTGGTCTCGGCCTTCAACAAGCAGTGCCACCACCAGCGGCGCCTCAGGGGGGTCGATCCGTGCCTCATCCTTTTTCGTAGCCCTGGGAACTTTTTTTTCCTTGAAGGAGCGAGTATAAATCCCAGCTTGTGCCCTGTCGGGGCTGGGCTGACACTCTCATGGTATTACTCTATTAAGATCTATCAAGGATAAGGCGTCAGAAACGCTTCGGGTGCAACACAAAGCCAATAACCTAAATACCGACCCCCTTCAGGTTGCCTCGAAAGGTGGGGCCGCGCTAATGCGGTTGCCTTTTTTTTTTCATGTCTACGAAGTAATCCTCCCGAAACCTCATCATAAGGTACCAGGTCCGTGTTCCACGACTCCAGGTAATACCTTGCAATGAGGGCATATTGCGGATCTGTTGCGGGGGCCGGAGGATTGAAAGGGGGTGGGAACAATCATGGGAAGAGAGATCTAGGATTCCCGCTTTATTTTCTTTTCGCTCATCCCCGACTCAGCTTCCCGGTCGCAGTGCTGAAAAGGCAAATGTTTGTGTATCCAGCAAGCCTCTTTTGTCCGAGTGCTCCGTAACATGGCGCTCATCCCGGTATCTAGAGGGGTTCGGGTATGCAAAGAGCCGCAGTAATATTACCAGTAGTAAAGTATGACATGCAACACCTGACTGGCTCTCGGGATCCAGCTGAAATACTGTAAGACGGAATAATCAATCATTAGGTTTCTGCCTGCCTAATTGCGGCTCCCTTACCCGGCCGCTGCCCCTTGGTCAAACTAGCTGCTAAACGTGTTGGTATGTAGGCAGCTACTCCGTAATATTGACGCACGCTCCCTGCTGAGCACCGTCTGCTACGCTTCGGTTGGCTATTGGAATTCATGGTCAGCTAGCTCCCAGGCAGCTGAAGACGGTCAATTTCGCCTCCTTTATCCAAACACTTTGGCGTGCTGGTGAATACATAGGAGTTGGGAGCTGAAGCCTTTGGGATTCAATTATGAGGACAACACACCGAACCATGGCGGGCACACTCTTTTTGGGCAGCTCTTGTCTTGGGGTAAGGCTTTTTAGTACCTGTAGCTTGTCAGATTTGGAACATGCAATCCTTGACGTCATACATGCGCTATGAAGATCTAGAACCTCCCTTTGTGCCTTAAATCGGAGACCCGAAACGGGGGCCGCTTAGTCGATTAGCGACGTAACGGTTTATTTGAGAATAGGCATCCAACAAGGCGACCAACCATCGATAACTCCGAGGGCCAACCATCAACGACCAACCACCTCGTACTCGTTAAAGCCGCAACCCTTGATTTCAAAGAATTCCATGCTCCCGAGTAAGTGTTGAATTCAGAGGCTCACCATCTCGCCACTCGGCGTATCCTCTTTTGCCCTCATCGGCGACTTTTTTGGGTTGCCTCGCCGGGGGTTCGCTCCCAACTCCCCTTTTCAGAATATCTACAAAGTCATTTTGTAAAGCAGTCGTCACGCATTGTGGCTGAGTGGTAGCCCGGAGCCCAAACGAAGAACAGATGTGGGAGGGTGCCAGTTTAGGGTCTAATATTTGTATCCCAAAGCCGACGGCTTCCATGCTTCTATTAGGGGGGGTCATAAGACCTGAACTATCTGCGCGTCACCCGCTTGTGGCGCCGCGATCAGCAACCATTTGTCAGAGGAGCGTTTTACATCCGACACAGGTATGGTCTGACAGGTCATTTAAAAATAGGTCTCTAGCTGGGAATCGCGAGGCTCGAGGCCTGGAATGGATCGAGTCCTGTTCTCCCGGTCTACTAGTCGATCAATATGGGGAAAGGTCCTATACCCAGGTTATAACCTGCACACCCTTTGGAGCCATGACCACTTGTGTCCGTGCTCTCAGTTATTCTTACTCAGCTCATACCTGAGATAGCCGTTTGGTCGTAGTAAGAGGGAGAGCTGCTCTTACATTAGATCACTACTTGTAGGATTCCAGAAACCTTACACATAACATTACTCCACAAACCCATCTCCCGATTTCAATTCCGAATGATCCTTTAGTAAATTGGCGGTCAAGAGCAGACCGTATCAAAGTTGACTACATCATGAAATTACCGCGAGCCCGGTAAACTTTCTCCACAAGCAGGCAGCAGCGTAAAGATTCCTCTATTCGGTTAGCACAACTGGTTGCCTTACAAGAGGCAACCAGATGGAATAGCCCTTTGATAAGAATTATGAATATGTAGATGTGCATACCGGGGAGCTCATAAGGCTGACATGGTAGAACTAGCACAAGGCTGATGGGCGAAAAGGGGCTGAGGTTAGGTTTCGCGCTGCTATGCCGAGAACTTCATATGTCAGATGTACTTTGTACCTTTTACTCAATTGAATGATTGCCATGAGTTATTAGGATTGCTGGTATTAAAGAGGTGGCTTTCAATTCAATCTACAAGCAATACGCTTATAAGGTCACGTACAGAGATGAGACCTACAAGGGTCACAAGATTATGGTCACAATCGGACAAGGGACCAAAGAAGATGTTGCAGAAGAATTGAATGAGAATAGATAGCCATAAATTAGGAAGGACGATTGCCTAATATACTCTATATGAGATTTGCAAAGATCATATGGCCCCTTACGGCGCTTTGCTGGTTTCAAAGTTGATATTGAGGCTAGTACAGAGATATGGAGATTTACCGTTTGATGCTACAAATGATTATGAGACATAATTAACCTACTCAACACTCACCTGTTATGAATACCACTGTATTCCTAATGTCCTGAAAAACAAAACAAGAAAAGAAACAAAGCTGAAAGTTGTTTTCGGTCCCAACAGTTTATCCTTATATATTTCATTATTTCTCAGACAATTGGCAGTTTGGTAAGAAGCCCAAATACGTATCTACAGACATAGTTGTAATGGGGTATGCCATTTCAGTATAACCAACATATGCTTCTATTGACTCATGCCGGAACTTGGATACAGGCTTTCCCCATCTATGTATATATCTATACTCATACTAGTCCGATTACGATTAATTAAAGAGGGCTTGTTAATATTATACTACTATCAAAAAGCGAGGTGATGTACACATTAGCTAGGTGATGAGAAGCTATGTATATATGTCCCAAAGCTTGATCAAACAGGTTATCTGCCTCTCGTATAACATGGGTGCCAATAACAGAAATAAGATCAGAGTCGCGAGATTTCCAAAGGACGACATCATCAAGTAGTTTACTCGCAATTATCAAAAGAAAATGATGGCCAATTGTTTGTAATTAATAGCCATATTGCCAAGATATAACGGGTTTGTTCCTTGTATTGCTCGTTCCTTAGTTAGACGATGATTGCTACTATTCCTTTGGCCAGCTGTTGGCAGACCTATTACTTGATTTCCAAAACTCCAATCTCGTTACAGACATTTATTTATTCTACATTACATAAAGTAATTTCTACAAATGGATAGACTTTGTTTTGCCCCCTGTTTGATACACAGCGTTTAAAATTTATTTCCAACCCCTCTACCTGCGAGCATTTTTATTCAGCCAACCACCTCGATTCATTACGGCCACCATCATTGGCAGAGGGCTCTTCCCCCAATCAGTCTCTATTTATCAGCATAGATACCGTGTTTCCAACAATCGCTACCCACGTGTACCCCAACGCATACCCCCAACGTCAAATTAGAAAATCCTGGTCGGTGAATCGCCATCCACTAACATCGACTATCCGGGCAATAGGGTAATAGTCGGGGAACATCCGACAAGGCAACCGCATAATAGACTCAAAATGGTTATTCCTGCATATGCTGATACCACCATCCGACGTGGCGCTTTGAAGGTTGACTGAATCGGCATTTGGCTGGTCTGTTGAGAGTTCGGTGATTGTTGCCGCAGCCAATAGAGTTGCAACCAGTGGCCCAAAGCCTTAATTACATCACTAATATGTAACTAATTCGATTGAAGGCGTCGAATAGAGGATACATAGTATCAGGGTTCTTAGTCTAGACCGGTCGATTTGCATGGCAACGCCTTTCAAGATGCAACACGAGGCGCCATTACGTACTGCTGATATACCAATAACGAGCTCGCCAACATGCAGGTAAGACATTATCGATCCTTTGGAAAGCCCGCGGATGCAACGACGGCAGAGGCTAGCGGCTCGGATACAAAGCTGGACTTTGGGACAGTTCGGGTAGTGTCCCTGACCGAGAGAAAAGGAAACTTGGACGCCTGAAATTGGACGCCGAGACATGAATCACATGTCTGAAGACGGCTCAGAATTCACATTTTCTACGCGCAGTACGGATTACGATGCAGGGGGGATGCGGGCGGGTTTGTCATGTAAGTTAGGCAGAGCTGCATTTGGCATCCGCCTTTTAGTGTTGACCGCAATATCCCTGAATAAGATGCCTTGTCATTGGGCCTATCAAAAGGAAATACAAGTGGGTTGCTTGTTGATTTTATTGGTTTCAGTCAAAGGGCGCGAGGTGCACCATCTATGAAGTGATTGGGCAGCTATCACTAAAATGTAGAGGTTGAATTGACCATCATGTGGCGAAAAGTATGAGAAGATGTACCCCTTAATTGATACAAGACGAATAGGAGGACTCTTGCTTGAGTCATGTCATTGCAAGATACGGAGTACTAGTGTTCTGATTCAATAGCGGGATGAGGAGTCTAGATGAGCCGCCCAGCTTCGTATTCATTTGTTAGCCAGAGAACGTGTAAAACAGTATTTACATTTTATCTGTTACTATTATCTACAGGAAGTACTTTCACGGAAATAGGCCATTGTAATATTAGGGGCATTCTGCGATGAATGAGAAAACATACACCCAATACAGAAAATTTCTGCTAAGGCAAATCTGCATACAGCTGTATTTATTTTGGCGCTTGGCGGAGTAAATATGGATGCTGCTCGGGTTCACTTAAGCAGGCACAGCCAATAGCGGGACGCGGACAAGGTGATCAGATAATTCTATTCAGATAGAATCAATATTAATTGGATCAAACGGGCCGACTGGGAAATGAACCAAACTAGTACATTGGGATGAATGCAGTCTGGCACTTTTATTGGACAAGTTCTAAAAAATAGTCTTTGCGTTGTGTATCGTTGCAGCATTTTATGCTAACATAAGCTGTTTCTTTAAAAGGAAAATAAATAAACATAAACAAATAATCCTTTGAGAATGCCTTTAAAGCATTGAAGACATTTTGCTGGAATTAGTAGTAGAGGGGGATGAACTTAGCAAGGCCAAACCGTATCTTGATGTTGTGAAGCAAGATTGTTCCAGCAGAGCGGGACATTTGACAGTACAATCAGACCGTCACTCTGGCTTGTTCCAAGATATGATTCCAAGTCAATATCCATGAAGAGTAAATCACCAATAAAAGAATGGCGTATGAATATGTCATTGAACAAGCCGAGGAAGGTGGAAGTAGTGTAGCTTCCCCTGTCGAGGGAGAACTAAACATCGCAGCTATTGAAGCTGTTCAGACCAGAGAGGGAACTAGCCGCAAGATGAAGATCTTGGTCTTTCTAACTATGTTAGGTATAGTTGATATAGAGACGGCTGAAATTTATTTCTGTATCTGCTTCGAGAGAAACTCAACTAAGTATTATCAAGTATGATACTCTAATATCCACTTTACGAAAATTTGCTATACAGCTTGAAATGTTCTTGAAGAAGTTAAAATCATTACGAATACACTCTTCTATGATTAAATCCATGGCTTTATTAAGCTATTTGTTGACAGCTATATTCACGATAAGGTTGTAAAAGCAGTGGAATAAATAATTAATGGTCAAAATAGAATATATAGTGCCCTTGCTAAAAGGTATGATCCCCCATGAGGGGAATTGAAGTTAGTGAGCCCTTGGTACTAAGCCCTGGCAGCATCCTCAGTCGTAATGGCAGCAACATCTTCAATAGTGTTGCTTTTGGTATAATCAAGCTTGTCGTCTGTATATGCCTCTTCGACCGTGTCCCCAAAGAGTTCACCGATTTGTTCAAGGGATAGCTGGCTTGTCTAAAATGAGAAAATGGTTAGTGTCGATGAAATAAAAGAACTACCAAGTGATGCACTTGAATCACGGAAAATAAAGAAGGAAATGTAATAAATCGGGGAGCTATATCTTACCTCGGGACAATAAAACCATATGAAAATAGCAATGACGGTCGTGCAAGCAATAAAGACCAAATAGTATTTCCACCCAATGACTGCAAAGGCAGTCGGTGCACACTGTAAAAATATAATGGTCGCAACGAAAAGTCCTGAAACAGATACTGCAAGACCCTTTGCACGCAAGGGAGTTGGAAAGATCTCGGATGCATACACATATGATGTAGCGTCGGACGTTGATGAAAAGCAGACCATGTGCCAGAAAAGAAAGAAAACAGCCGCTCCAGCTACGCCTCGTGATCCCGTGCGTTGGAAGATGCTCACTGTGATGCACTCGCCTATAAGAGCTGTGATGACACCGGTGAAGCCGACAACAAGCAGACGCGTTCGGCCAACACGGTCTACAATGAGCGAGTTGATCAAATTTCCAAAGGGGCACACGGTGATCCAGCCGCATTGAATAAGAAGTTGACGGACAGTTGAGAAGCCAAGAGCCTTGTATAGCGTTGGGCCATAATCTAAATGGATATGGTTAGGGGGTTTCTTAAATTCATTGATGGTCCTGCAACGTACTATTAATCACCAATGTGGCGGTTCCCTGGCAGCCAAACAGGATGAGAAAACCAATAAGGCATCTCTTTCGCATCCCTGGTGTAGTGAAAAGATCAATGAATCGATGCTTTGACATCTTCTCATGTTGGATAAGACTCCTTAGCATTCTGAACTCTTCGAGAATAGCTGCTCTGTCCTGCAGCATTGAATCGTCAGACTCCGCTCGCACTGCCTCAAATGCCTTGAGAGCTTCATCTGGACGATCCTGGTCTAGAAGCCATCGCGGTGATTCTGGAAGAAACGAGACGCCGATCGCGAGAAACAGGGGTGGGAGGCATTGAATGGCCAGGGGGAGACGCCACTGTGCACCGGATGCATTCACAAAGTAGAATCCGAGGCCGACCCAGCTAGCGAGGGCGTACCCGATACAGATCATGACTCCGTGCATGCCGACGAGAAGACCGCGAATTCGAGGTGGTGCAATTTCGGATTGGTAGAGTGGGACGAGAACAACCATTGAGCCTGACATAATTAGCAGTGGAAAACAGAACCCGCAAGTTGCATATTCAAACCTATTCCAAGACCAGTCACGAAACGAAAGACGAGATACATGGCGATGTTAACGCTGCCAGCTTGCAAAGCACCTCCGATGAGAGCAATGATAGACGTGAAGAGAATGGCACGCTTTCGACCAAGCCAATCAGCGGACTTGATGCAAGACAAGCACCCAAAGAGACCACCTGCTTGAAAGAGTCCATTGATGGCTCCTTCAAGTTGTGTAGCATTAGGCCGAGTATCGAGCTCAAAGTATGCAATAAAAGACGGCTGGCCGAGGGTGGTGGCGATGATGCTGGAGCAGTAACCATATGTTACGCTACCAAGGGCCACAAAGGCCACGATCTAATAGATTGCAAAGTCAGCTTTTAAGCTTCTACATATATTGAGACATGTCAAGATATATTGAGGTTATCAAATCTCTTACTTACCATAATCCGAAACAGTGCCGGCGAAACCATTTTGATCCTTTGAACCTGATTGTTCTGTGAGACGAACTGCTCAAGGCCGTGTATTGGGGGTTGAAGATCGTGGAGAATCAAGGGAACAAATAGTCTTGCCAAAGTCCCCATCTGGGACTGCTGATTCGAATCCACTACATGGCAGGCTAGTAGGCCACCCCAGAGTCCCCCTTTGTAGGCTATACTCGATATAGTTCACAATTTGCGAAGAAGCCGAGTTTCGGCATCTTAGGTTTGCAGTTTCCCCTTCACAAAAACTGCGAATTCTCTCTGCCTGCCATCTTTCTCCCTTTACCCCGGATTTACTACTCCTTTACCCCGCAGAATTTAGATGAATTAATTCCAGATCCGCGTGGGGAAGCTTGAGAGACCGATGCTCACCATGGCTTCGTGTTTATAGCTTGGGGGGCCGCCATTATTTTCCAAGCCTCCTAAACTATCGATCATCGGCTTGGTCACTCCGAAGACAACATGGTGTGTGTCGACGATTACAACTTCCCTGCCTTTGATGACCTGCCGTCAGTTCCGGGGCAGCCACAAGGTTGTCTTTGGGGATTTTTCGACAGGGACGGAGAGAAGGATGAGCTCGGCAGTAAGCCTGAATTGGCTCTCAGTATAGTGGCTATGAATATTCTAACATGATATTCATAGCTCTCAATCTTCTCAACCACGGCGCCGTTAGGAATGCTTCACTTGAGATTCAGACAGGAAGGCACGTGCAACTTGATTGGCCTCTGAATAATCTTGAATTTCCTGGCTTTGGTCGCATTCCTATTGAGCATAACGTTAAGGAAATGGCATCCGAGGGCTTTCTTGGATTGGATGACGAGATCAAGATCAATACTCAGACGAGTTCTCAGTGGGATAGCTTGAAACATGTAAGTTGACTCATAGACGGCCTTATGGATATATGCTGAGATTTTGGTTAGTGGAGCATACAGAAACAAGGTCTATTTTATAATGGCTTGTCTATTAAAGATGCTTTAAAATCTCCACGAAATGGCCTTCACAGTAAGTTATGATATCTGTTTTCTGATGAGCATATATGTAACTCTATAGATGTTTGCGAGAGAGGTGGAATAGTTGGTCGAGGTGTTCTTGTGGACTGGGTATGTCATATAAAATGGCAACGAAGTCAAATAAATACTGATGAAATCCATTCCATAGTTGAGATGGTATGAACATCATAATCCAGGCAGAGAACCACCATCAGCCATATCATCCTATGCAATCCCAGTGTCCGAACTGGAAGAAGTATTGAAATTCCAGGGCACAGAATTGTGCCAGGGAGACATTTTTATTGTTCGAACCGGGTTTGTCCGTTGGCACAAGTAAGAGAACAAATTATCTTGGATATCAACATAACTCACCACCTTCTACAGTCGCGCAGATAAATCTACCAGGGCCCTGGGCACCAATCAGCAGCACTTCATGATTGGCGTAGCCAATAACATGGACACTGTTCGCTGGCTCTACTCTAAGCACTTCTCGGCTGTTGCTGGAGATACAATGGGGTGGGAGGCTTGGCCCTATCCTGAAGATTGCTGTCTCCATGAATGGCTCCTATGTCAGTGGGGGACCCCTATTGGGGAGTTATGGAACTTGGAAGAACTGAGCGTTGTTTGTGAGGATCTTGGCAGATGGTCATTCTTCTTAACGAGTGCCCCGATACATGTTGTTGGGGCTGTTGGATCTCCACCATGTGTAATTGCGGTGTTCTAATTATCATGACAAAGATAGAGATAGATCATTATAGATTAATAAATAATCAGTTGTCTTATTTGCCTACACGAAAAAAATAGACAGCGAGTGCCTTATCGTATTGATCATCAAGTCTCCTATCTTTACACGAATTGGCAATTTATGATGCTACATTTTCCAGCGGAAATACATCAAAGCTAGTATGGTAAACTATCAATGTTATCATAGTTCGGGACTTCCAATAAGTCAAAAAAGTTCACTTGACCCGCATTTAAATCAGAGAACATGCCATCCAAAACAAACAAATTTGGAAATAACTCAGCGCTGGTAGTGCTAAATGAGTGGTAATCATTTGATAGAAGTGAAATACCGCCCCCTGCCTCCAAAGAAGGCTTAAAAGCTGAGTCCATGGTATCTGTGATACCAGGCTCTCGCATATTTGTATCCCCACTCATATCTTCCATCGTGCCAGACTGATGATTGTTTGTGTGAAGATTACTCTTTTGTTGTTGCAAAGGGCCGGGCGCAGGACTGCCAGTCACTCTACTGAGCTCTCCAGATTTATTTCGATTCGTAAGCGTCCTGCGAAGTCGTTCAATAATGTCGACAAATAACTTCAAGATCCAGCCACTGACTGGCCATGACTCTTGAAGGCAGCTCAACCCAAGCATGCATGTTCTCGCCCGGTTCTCAGCAAGTTCCCTTCCAATGGTTCCAGAGGTGCACAGCGAGAAAACATGCATTGATAAAGAATTGAAGAGGGCAGGAATGCTACTTCATGGTCAACATCTTGCAAAACCACAAGTTGGAGAGTTTGGATAAAGTACGGACGTGTGAATTTGGCACAGTCGCACGAGGGAAGTAGAGAGAATATCTTCCATGACTCTCGTGGTCTCGTTAGCAGCGGCCATAGCTTTTGGTCGATCTCCCCAGAAGTTTGAGACAGCATCATCCCCGCTGCTTGTAGGTCGGCAGAGAAGAATTACACCAAAGCTGCGCCAGAAAACGATCAGTACATGATTTGATACCATTCGAACGATGGGTTATATGGCATACTTGTACGCCATTAGGAGCATTGCAGACCACAGCCCTTGGCCAGTCTCGGCACGGACCCCTCTGTATTGTAATTCGCTTGGAATTTGCTGTCGGAAGTTTTCTAAGTCGTTTTCAAGTTGAGCTTTTTGACTTTCAGTCGTTGATTGAATTGCGGCGTATCGCGATGTAACGATTCTGCTAACTGTAAATCACAACTGTGAGACCTGGGCAGACTAGTCTAATGAGGATTTCTTACAGATTATCGACAGACGGGCCATTTGGCAAGCGTAGATCATCTCATCATCCCCTAGAAAATTCTCATCCGCCAAATCATTTGGTTTGAGAATCTCTACATCGCAATCACTATGGCTAATGTGCTGCGGTCGGCCGATAGAGCCGCTGGTAAGAGTATCTCGAATGCGTATACACCACCAGACGCGTCTCCAAAGTTTCGATGTTTCGTCACTCATATGAGATTTCGCGGTTCTGTCAATCCGAAAATGTGAGCACCTGTAGCATCCCAGTATTTGTAAAAAAAAAAAAAACCCCCATATACTCACGATCTATGCATCCCTAGACTCTGAGCAAGGCCAACAGCAATGCCTAGCCAATGCCACGAATCTTTCTCGTCATTCGATCCACCCCACCAGAAACTCATCAAAAATACGGCTGTAACATTGTTCACTTTGTCTGGATCCAGGTCGGCATCATATAGAGCTTTTGCTTGCTTGTAAAAGATTTTACGAGCATGTTGTCTGCTCTCGCACCCTGTTAGGGCTATATCAGCTGGATCGCAGATTGTAGCAGAAACGAGTAATAATGCATTTAAGACGAGCAGGGACATCTGGTTGCGAAGACACTTTTGGAGGAAACCCTGCTGGCTGATCAGGGGAAAAGCCGGATGAAACCATCGGAAATACACGTCAAGCATCCTCGCCAATGCATCAGGACCAAGACGATAGAGAATATTCCTTTCACGCAAAAGCGTTACTTGACCATTAACAATATTCTCACGCCCTATATCTGACGGGTCAAAACCCTCAGCAATTGGGAAGTGAAGGCGCTTTTGGTAATTGAGTCTATCGCTCAAAAAGGGGGCCAGCACATCGTGGATGGCATAAGTAAGGCTGAACGAGTCTCCAGCGTAAAAGGTACTGATGGCATTATTTATCGGCTGTTGTGTCGGACGAACACTCTGGTCCGCAATATGCAGATAGAATAGTGCACTTGAATCAGTGGGAGCTCGTCGTTCGAAGGATCGCGACAGGCCGCGCAACAAATGACCATCTACAGACCCTACATTCGAGGTGCTTTCAGCGACAGGGGCGGTGTGATTCTTCCCATTGTGTTGCTGAGATGTTGCTGATTGATCCCTTGGAGACGATGCAAGATCCGGAGTACTCTCTCGTGGGTTTCTTTCACTTGGAGATCTATTCTTTCGACGTACGTATCTGTAGCACTCGTCAGCTCGTTTACTCAGTTTGAATAAACGCACTACTAGAGACTTCATGTCTACCTACCGTCCACGCTTTGAATCAATGAGGACACACTCGGCCCGAGCAATCTGGCATCCGGAACAAGGAACCCCAGGAGCCGCATCACACTTGACCTTCTTTGAATTACATCGACGGCACGCTATTCGTGTTCTGTCTCTTCCACGTGGCCGGCTTCTCTTGTCCCCCGGTTTCTCCATGATGCTTGGAAGGATCCCATCACGGCGTTTTACCGCGGTCCTGGGCTGCATCATCTATTTTAATTCCGGTTTCTGCCCTCATTAGTACCAGTAATTCATAAACTCTACTAAACTTTGTATAGTATGGCATGCTATTCCACATTCTAATCCCCGCATTCTCTCGGCTTCTTCGGGGGGCGCTCACCGAATCCATGATCCACAGTCGCCGCCACCTCCACTTCCCCATCTTCGTTGCCTCATCTCGGGCAGGAATAAGCGCCAATCGGTCAGCAGAAGCCGATGTTGTATCTGGCGTCTCCCACATACTCTTGCTTCAACAGCCTACTGGTCCACGAATCTTACTTCCATGTGTGCACAAGCTGCGATAATTATGAGACTGAAGTTATTCTTAGACATTGCTTTCGATTACTCGTGCTGACTCGTCAAAAATAACGGAACAATTGTCACCGGAGAGCTATCATTTGCCAACGCCCATTTTGTGGCATTTAGCTCATTCTAGAAGAAATACATAGGCCGGCCTACTGTGATGTTTCGCGCCTTCAATCGTAGAACTAACGAGTTTTGCATGTTTAACTGAACAATGAATAATGAACAATGCGTAAACCACGCGCTATTCAACATTTTCTTCTACCTTGAGAATAGATGAGTAGCATATTGGCATAGTCTTATATAAGCCGCCTACAGTTATTCCATTTTCCTCCTCACGCTGAGGTTTATGATGAGTTCATGCTGCCTCGTTATTAGCTATAAATTTCATCTCCCTGGAACACGATGCGGCTTACTTGATCAAGATGGTTTTCGGTTCTGTGAATGCTCGTAGCGCCTAGATCAAAGAGTCAGTATATGCGAATTACCGAAACAATCGCCAAACTTACGTATTCACCAAACTCTCTACCAATTCCTGATGCCTTCTTGCCTCCGAATGGAGCTTGAATATGCATCTATACGCTGGTTAGCATGTAGGTACGACCATTAGTGTTTTGGATGCCAGTTGATACGAACCGTGCTCACACAGTTAACACCCACAACACCAGAATCAATCCGTGCTGAGACTCTCAAGGCACGATTAATATCTCGTGTAAAAACTCCTGCCATTAACCCATACTCCGTATCATTTGCCGCCTCAACCACCTCTTCCTCAGTATCAAAGGTTTTAACCACGACGATAGGACCAAATACTTCACTTTTGTAAATCTCTGCGCCAGGCTTTGGATTGAGGAAAACGGTTGGCTCTATGAAGCAACCTTGAGTACCGATTCGATTACCCCCCACAACAAGCTCCGCTTCCTCTTTTCCTCGAGAAATCATAGCCCGGACTTTTTCAAACGCTAAAGAATCGGCTAAAGGGCCGTATTTTGTATCCGGATCTTGAGGATCTCCTATACTTGAGACTGCTGCTTTCATTCGTTCACTGTATTGGGAAATGAATTTCTCTGATATAGATCTTTGCACATAGAGTCGGGACGCAGCAACGCATACTTGACCAGTTCGAGCCAATATACCATTTATAGTCCTATGTGTCATTAGACTTGATCATTGTTTCTTAGTTGATTGGGAAAGTTTTCCTCCTACCAAGTAACTGCGTTGTCGATATCGGCATCCTCAAATACCACTGCCGGGCTTTTTCCTCCTATAAAAACATTAGCATTGCCCACTTGTGTCGCATTTTTAATTAAGAAAGCAACGGATTGCACCCACCAAGCTCCAATGTCACCCGTTTTAGATTGCTCTGGGCAGCTGCAATCTGTATCTTTTTTCCTGTGGCGATTGAGCCTGTGAAACTAATCTGGCTATTGTTAGTGATCCATACCAATCATCAGCAAAACTTAGATACAATACTAACTTTTCGTACGCGCATATGCTCAGCCAACAAAGCACCAGTCTTACCATCGCCTGGTAGAATTTGTACAACGCCTGGAGGGAAGCCAGCCTCTTCAAATAATGGTGCTACAGCAAGGGATCCTAAAGGACTCTTCTCTGAAGGCTTCACGATGAGAACATTGCCCGTTGCTAAACATGGCGCGGCTTTAATAAACAAAGATGCGACGGGCGAATTGTATGGGTTGATAGCAACACATACGCTTTGGAAGTATTAGATACTGATTGCGCAGAACGTGAAACTGGATGCTTACCCAAGAGGCTCTTGCCGGACAAGTTTGACGAACCCATCATCCGCAGGGAAGTAATCGCCTCGCAGTTTATCGGTCCAACCAGCTATAGATATTCGTCAGATCACTTTATCTCAAATATTTCATAATATTTACAAACAAAACACACCGTAGTATAAAAGACAATTTTTTATATAATTCTTTTCCCTTGTCGGGATCAGGGACACAGGATTACCCGTCGTAAGAGAGTCGAGAAATAGAATATCAGGCAGTTTAGTCTCTAGCAGATCGGCTAGCTTTCTAAAACAGTCTGATCTCTGTGATGCAGTGAAAGCTGCCCATGGGCCATTGAAAGCTGCCTCGGCAGTTTTTACAGCAGCATCAACATCTGTGCTATCGGCAATGGGTATATTCTCTGCGACCAGTGTGCCATCTTTTGGATTGAGTAGCGACAGAGAATCTTTTGAGTTTGGACCTATGTATGCTCCATTGATGTATAATTTGTTGAAAGAAATAGGTAGAGACTGGCCAAGTAGAGTCATCGTGATATCTCAAGACACATACAGATTGTATCAAGAATGGACGCAAAACATATATTCTATCTCGTGTTTATTTCACATGGGCATAGATCTATTAATATTTTACTATGTTAAATTGCGTTATCGCTCAACAGATTACTTCAAAAGCCTGGAATTCCTGGTGTGTAACGATCACGGGTCACTCGGCTTCTTTCGGTGACTACAAGAAGCCGAGCCACCATCCACCTATAGATTCATGACAACACGGCTTGGCGGATTTGAGTACACTGACACAATACAATCCGTGCGATCGGCTTCTACTTGCACGCGCCTGGATACCGGAATGCCCGTTACAAGATCAAGTCGATAACATTGTGTGGCGCGAATTCTAATAGAAAAGGCCAGCATGCTCGGCTCAAGAATGTATGCTATGCGTATTGTAATATTTGACTTCAAGCAGTGTTTTCGTATTCTTTTTGAAGTCTGTCATACTGCATAAACTCAAGATGGCAATGAAAGCAGTAGTTTTTCGTGGCGCCTTCAATATTGGCACAGAGACGAGGCCGAAGCCAGTTATTCGTGATCAAACGGACGCCATAATTAGAGTCAAATTAGCTGGGATATGTGGAAGGTAGCTTTACCTCTAGGATAACTAAAACACTTTTGTTTATGAAGCGTTCATTGACAAATCATAGCGAATTACACATGTATCGCGGCCATCAAAAGACAGCCACTGGTCACATTATGGTAAGCCTCACAATCATGAGCACGTAGTTTCGAGGTTGAATAACTGATAGCTGATACGTTTTGTGATTTTTCAGGGTCATGAGTTCATCGGAACTGTTGATCAAATAGGCTCGGATGTAAACAAATTTGCAGTTGGTGATGAGGTTGTTTCTATATTTTCTCCCGTTTGGTATGTTTACATTCATGTATCTATGATTGGCAATAGTAACAAGCGAGCAGCCTCAGATGCTGGTACTGCAAGCAAGGACTCACCAATCGGTGTATTGAAGGAGTGGCCTTTGGAACTCAAAAACTTGATGGCGGGCAGGCAGAGTTCGTCAGGGTACCCTTTGCGGATGGTACTCTGCAACTTGTACCTGCAGATTTAGATCGGTCTCTACTTATTATGATGTGCGACATCTTCCCAACAGGGTATTATGGAGCGTGTCGCGCACTTGAAGGCCTACAAAACCAACGACAGTCATCATTGACTAGCTTTCATAACACGAAAGCAATTCCGAACGGCCAAAATGGACATTCAAGTGGGGATCAATCTCTTGCATCTCTGGAATCCCCAGTAATCGTCTGTCTCGGCTGCGGCCCTGTTGGTATTTGTGCTATTGCCACGGCCCGATCAAAGGGTATTCAGACCGTGCTGGCGGTTGATAGCGTTGAGGATCGCCTCCAAGAAGCAGTACAATTAGGTGCAGTTCCACTCAACCTTACCAAACATAATATTTTAGAGGAAGTCATGTCTCGGACTCAAGGCCGAGGAGCAGATGCGGTTATCGAAGTGGTCGGCAATCCATCCGCTCTCGCATCTGCCTTTGAACTGTTACGTCCATGTGGAATACTGTCTTCAGTTGGGTTCCATCAAGACGAGTTGCCATTCACCGGTCTGGACTGCTATCTGAAGAACATAACGTGAGTTA
This sequence comes from Trichoderma brevicompactum, assembly GCA_003012085.1. NCBI lineage: Eukaryota > Fungi > Ascomycota > Sordariomycetes > Hypocreales > Hypocreaceae > Trichoderma > Trichoderma brevicompactum. Next base: position 20,989 of record PXNZ01000709.1, read on the forward strand.
TACCTTGAACCCCTGCCGCGACTAATACTTACAATACTACGCAGTATGAACTTTGGTCGCGTCCCAGTGCGGACAGTCTTCAAAGATGCACTACAATGTTTAAAAGAAAACCAAGAGGCACTGAAAAACTACGTTACACATGAATTACCATTGGACGAAGCGGCCGTTGGATATGACTTATTTGAGAAAAGAAAGGCGAGAAAGGTCATACTTCGAGTGTAGATACTAGACTAGACTGATTAATAGCTTTCTATCTGAATAACTACAATTTTCTATGAAGACCGATTCCTGTCAATAATTTTTTTGCATTTAAATGCTAATTGAAACAAAGGCACAGATAGCTAGAAGCCAATTGCTCTTTTGGGCTATGGGTTACTATGTCCTCCAAGCTTCGTTTTGGCGAGGCCACAATCTTGCGCGGTTTCTACAGGCCGTTCGCTGGAGCTCGCATAAAGAGAGAAGGAAATGGCTTCATTAGAGCTCTTCGTAATGATGCATTTTCCCACTAAATTACAAGGGGGGCTTGTCTCCGGGTTTGTAGGCTTCGAAGGCAAGAAACTTCCATCGGCATCGGCTGCCGATCGCCGAAACTGTTTCTTACGCTACCGATTTACTAGTACAATTCTCGGGCGCACTCGCCATCAGCTCCTAAGATCGGACAAATTCTAAGAGGCCGAGACTGTGATCATGCCGATATTGCTTGATCCTCGGGTAGGTTGAGTAACGGTGAGCGAAGATTGTTCGCCATTACATACAAGATGGATAGAATGGGGCGCTGTGGACTTTTCGCTTAGCTGGTGGGAGGATATATGGGTTTCCAATTACAAACGTGTGCATTGCGTACAGCGGCATCTTCTCCTTCTTACATCCTTCGAGCCAGCAACTAGCCACAATGATTGAGAAACCACATATCCGTATTGGCAATGTCTCTGGCGCCACAGGCGACCACCCACATGCTATGGCACGCATGGTTCATTCTGGAAATGTGCATGTCATTACTGGTGATTGGTTATCCGAAATGAACATTGCCTGGAACGCCATCACGAGACAGGAAGTAGATGAGAGCCTAGGATACGAGAATGGGTTCTATCAGCAGCTCGAAGAATGTATCGACGATATCATTGCTCGAGACATTAGAGTCGTAACCAATGCTGGTGCCCTAAACGTTATGGGCCTGTACAACAAGGTCAGGCGCCTCTGCGAGCAACGGGGATACGAAAACTGCGTCGTGGCGGCTGTGTTAGGAGACGACGTAACAGATTTGCTCGTGGACAAAGTTTCAGGCAAGAAGAAACACACTGGTTTCAAACATCTGGATCACCCAGAAATATCCCTCGACGACTGGGGTTTCACGCCGTGCACCGGAAATGCTTATATCGGCTGCTGGGGCATCACAGCAGCCCTCCGAGCTGGCGCCAATATTGTCATCTGCGGGAGATGTACCGATGCTTCACCGGTCATGGGAGCCGCTGCTTGGTACTATGGATGGGGTGAGGATAAATTCGACGAGCTGGCCGGATCGCTGCTAGCTGCTCACCTGATCGAATGCGGCCCATATGTTGTTGGCGCAAATTTTTCGGGGTTCAAAGACTTCCTCCCAGACCTCGTTGATCTTGCATTTCCAATTGCTGAGCTCGACCCTCGAGGTGGCTGTGTTATTACCCGAACTTCGGAGGGAGGAGGTCATGTAACAGAGGGAACGGTAACAGCACAGCTACTCTATGAGCTTCAAGGTCACCTATATCTGAACCCGGACGTCGTTGCCGATTTGTCTGCTGTTGCAGTCAAAGAACAAGGGACAAATCGCGTAAGAGTGACTGGCGTCAAGGGCCTGGCTCCTCCGGCTACTACCAAGGCCATGATTGCAGCTAAGGGAGGTTTCCAAGCTGAAGCAACTTTCTATATCAATGGTTTGGACGTAATGGAAAAGGCCACCATGATGAAGAACCAGCTGGCACATATTTTTGGAGAAAGCCGGTTCAGTAAACTCAGCATTGAGTTGTACGGGACGCAAGCACAAAACCCGTCATCTCAACAGGCCGGCACCGTGTCATTAAGAGTTTTTGCACAGGCACGCAAGAAGGAAGATATTGACGAGATGAAGTTTAAAATCCCTATATACGCCCTGCGGATGCAGAGCTATCCAGGTTACCACATGAATCTTGACTTCCGGACCATGACACCGAAGCCGTTTATGGAAATGTTCCCGGTACTCATGCCACTCTCACTAATAGATCACCACGTGCAGATGAGCACTGGAACAGTCATCAAAATCAGCCCGCCAAAGATTACAGCGCCATATCCTATCGTGCGGCCATCAGCCGACACAACGCATCCCGTAGACCTCTCATCCTTTGGGCCAACCGAGTTTGCACCTCTTGGAAGCATCGTCCATGCAAGGTCAGGGGACAAGGCAGACAATTCCAACGTGGGATTCTTTGTTCGCGACGCCTCAGAGTATCCATGGCTGAGGACAATCTTGAGCGTCGATAAACTCAAGCAGTTGTTGGGTGATGACTGGCATCGAGGTAATCCGAATAGGAGGGTAGAGCGAGTAGAGTTTCCGAACATCAATGCTGTACACTTGTAAGTATCGCATATACCATGAATAAGGATACATGCTAACATATGTATCGTAGTCGAATACTTGATAACCTCAACGGGGGCATAGCGTCGTCAGATAGGATTGATGGGCTTGGCAAGGGCGTTGCTGAGTATTTACGCAGTAAATATGTGGATGTACCAAAAGCATTCTTAGAAAGAGGCCGAATATGAAGGTAATCAATCACCAATCATGTACCAGTAAATTAGATGATATAATACAACAAGAAGTCCCGCAGTGGGAATACTTAAGCCTGCTAATGTGGTTCTATTCCGTCCATCATGTTGTTGTACATGACTTATTGTTCCATACTCCACTCATTCCCCATGAATCTGTCGTAGCCACTGATTTCGCCCAACCAGTCATTACTGAGCTGTAAAATGGCATCATCTCCCCATTGCATATTGTACATCCTTTGAAGCTCAGGTAGGCAGTCCCTTAGAGCGTTATCAGCTGCTAAGGGCGTGCCCAAGCTGAAGACCTGCCTTCCGTTCTCCTCTTGCACGCCATCTTCACCGAGTCCCGAGAGAACAGTATCTCGGGCGTTGTATCCATTGTTGCTGGATTCAGCCCCTACGATGGGATGTCCGGGGATATTACCCTGCATATGGAGATCGCCGCTAGGCGGCTGAGCGGCCATCATGGGCGCATTGTTGTCTTGTGGCACTGCCATTGAGCCAGGCTGCCGAATGTGTGACAGCGCCTCTACTGCGTCCTCAACAAGGGCATCGCTGAGACGGTCAAACACTTCATGACAGTTCTTTTGCGCATTGCACCTCTCAGACACGCCAACAATAATATTTGAGCACGCCCTGCAATCATTGACAATCTCAACAATGGTCGGCTCCTGAACCAGCTGGAATCGAATACCTTCACCCTCTCCGCCATTGCGACGACGCCTCTTTTCCCTAAAATGCCGACTCAATGCATATATGTAGGAAATCCCCGCCATGAAAATAGCATGAAGTACCATCCAGGAGAAATTGATCTTGCGTGATCGAAAGAGGTACGCATAGAGCGCAATTGACTGCCTCGCTGCTGAGAAGACATGCTGCAAACTCGAACCATCTCTCCCATCCGAGACCGTTGAAGCAGAAGGCCGATAGAGGAGAAGGACACCGTTATGATAGAGAAGTTCGTACCAGGCTTTCGACCGAAAGCTAGACCGAGCTTCAGCAAGAGGAGTAGACAAGTCCATTTCTGGAGTATTTAGGCGACTTGTTTCAGCTCGCCATACATTCAACTCCGTGGCAAGTTCGTCACGCTTTTGGTAAAAGTCGGTTGGCGATTGAATTCCATTCCTACCGCCTCGATGCAATGCGGTAAGGCATCGACCACAAATATCGCGATAGCGGACAATGTGGACAAATATAGCGGTTCGATACCTGGGTGGTATTTGTGAAGAGTCTCGGTCGCTTCCGGGACTCAAAGTAGACGCGGTAGCTGTTTCTTCGAGATCGTCTGTTGGCAGTTCAACGTCAATGTCCTCGATACAGATAGCCAGCGGGCGTCCTAGTGTGACAGAGACAACTCTATAAAACGCCCTTTAGTTAGTGATGTTTGAGAAAATCGAGTGACATTTGAAAGCCTAACCTATCAAGAGCATAAACACTCCAGAAGCATCTTCGGCGCACTTCACTTTCCTCGTATTTGGGTGATAGAAAAGAAGATGCGTCGGTAGCATCATGTCTCGAAGCTGATGTCTGATACATGGACTCACGGTGTAAGCCGAGCTCGAAACACATGCGCACCGCTATGCCAACAATGTGCCATAAGCCTGATAATGATTAGTATCAATTATTGAAGCAGGTTACTGGATGCAAGACTGGAAGGGTCACTGAAGCTTACTGTCAGATGCATGATTTGTGGAATTGCTCAGTCGGAATTGGCAGAGCAACAGCATTGCTTGCAACGCCCGCAGTCCACCTTCAAGCAGTACGGCATTGAGGTAGTCGGTTGCAATCTGAAGATGCGTTTCTGCATCTGGCAAGACCCTCCAGTTGAATTTGTACACTTGAGACGTAGCAATGGCTAAAATCATGTGAAACATGAATGCCTCGAAGGGGTGTTTCCTCTCAAAACCCACATCACTATAAATGCCGTCCACCACCGCCCTAACCGCTCGCGGATGCAAAAAGGGGTAGCAAAGGTGGTCGTGTGCCAGGTATGCTTCAATAAGTCCTCGAGCAAGCTTTTCCCCTGGTAGTGAACGATCTCCAGTGCCCCATTCCGCCCTTCCGGGGCTCCGATGAATGGGTATGGAGGATGTGGACGAGGTTGGTCCATCTCTCTCAACATCGACTGCGACGCCGGCCCTTACTAGACTAGCAAGAATGATACCACTCGTTGGTCCAAGGAAAAGACTATCACCGCCAACACTGGTAGAAAGAAACGTCACTTCATTAGCAACATCGTTATCACTGGCGGCAGAGGATCGCGGGCTAGATCGCGCATCCCCATCCCGTGCCGCTCTTTGAGCGACAGTCCGATGCGCGGCATTGGCTGATGTAAGTGCCCTGTTCGTAGCCTCAAGTTGCTGAATGCGGCGCTCAAGGCTTTGTACATGACTTCGCGAAAACGTAGGTTCTTTGACCCTCTCAGAATAAACACAGGCGGACTTGGACTTCTTGCAAGGATTGCATTCAGGTCGGGCCTTATCGCACTTGGTCTTGCGCCGATGGCAGCGATCGCACGCCTGAGCCTGAGATGCGTCGACACTCATCTCACTTGGCGTCCGACATTGTCAACAGGGGCCTTCGGAGGTGCCAGGCCGAAAACTTCGGAGGAGGGAATAACAATGTGCTCCATGTCTGCCAGCAGGCGGCTAAATAACCCGGAAGCTGCACAGTCATCATTACGGATGGTCTAAACAGCACTATGGCTTTGGTTAGCCTCAAAAGTGTGTCTCCTAAACTAGTCATTTACCCACCAGGTGGTGTTTGGAGGAGTCGGACCCATATTCCGCACGGCGGCCAGGGGCTTCCGAAGAGGGCATTTTACATCTGTTCACATACAGGCATTTCATTCTTGGTCTCGAAATGTTAACACTGAATTGACAGGTACATAAAATACTAATCATAAATAATAATAGCGAGGAATCTACGATGTTTGTTCTTAGTATTTGAATAACACCCCGTTTCCTGCTCCACCGTTCCGGTTGCGCCACACATAATAGCAGTGCATCCCAACACAAGAGGCAGACACAAATAGTAATAGGCCGGCGTTGGTCCAATGGCCTGTGGGATACCCTATTTTGGCTTCATCTGCTTTGTAAATCCACACGCCGACAATTTGACCTGGTGCTCCCATGGAAATATTGAGAGCGATGGCAAGCCCAATCGCGGCGGTCGAGTACAAGTTTGCAGAGAGCCAGCCCAGAAGCGGGGGAATGCAGGCAAAGGAACCGCTGGCCGCAATAATGAGACAGCCATAACGAGACTAAATAGATGCTGTTAGTTACAAGTGCGATAAGGCTTAAGACGAAGTTGACGTACAGCAAAGTGATCGGCTGGAAGCGTAGCAGAAGCAATGAAGCCTATGGCTCCAATAAGGGAAAATACAGCTGAGTGCAAAGCACGTCTACAAGTTGGTCAGCGATAAGTTACCAGTAATTGCCTATTGTAGACTGACTTATTGAAATGGTCTCCGGACCATGAAGCAAGTAAGGTAACAACGTAGGCCGCTGCATAGGGCGGCACAGTCATGAGCTGGGCTTTGAGATCGGTAAACTAACAGAAAGTGGTATGAATTAGAACCCAGTCTTCTCCAGGGGAATCAGAGAATCGGCTTACCCCTAATCCAGCAACAATAGATGGCGTGAAGAGCGACAAGCTGGAAAATGGTGTAGAAATTCCAAAGTAAATCTTCAAAAAAAATTGTTAGTCGTTATTCTTTAAGGACACAAAGCAGACCTACAAAGTAATGGGCCCAAAGTCTCCATTCCAAGAGTGTAGACTTGGCTTCATTCCAAGTTAGAGATTTTCCGCTCCCATGAGAACCCTGATCGGAGAGTCGCAGAGCTGCGAAGTCTTTCTCTTCTGCCGATAGCCATGCTACAGTTTCCGGGTAATCTGGGAGGAAGAACCAGACCAAGAAGGAAGAAAGAACAGAAGGCGCTCCCTCAAGAATAAATAGCCAGCGCCATGCAGAAAGACCTGCTGCTTGGTTCATATGACCGACACCAAAAGCAATTGCTCCACCAAAGGCACCGGCCAGGGTAGCGGATGCCAGAATAGCTGCAACTCGAATAGATCGCTCCTCAACACGATACCAAAATGTTAGGTAGTAGACCAAACCAGGAAATAACCCTTGAAGATAGGTTGTTAGCAATGGCATGCAACTACACCCAAGTATATAATGACTTCCACAACATACCTGCTTCAAAAACTCCCAGGAGAAATCGCACGACTGTGACTGCTGCGTGGTTCTGTGTTCCTCCAAGGCCCATAGTGATGGAACCCCATGAGAACATGAGAAAAGCAATCCAGCGGCTTGGCTTCAACTTCTTTAGGAAATAATTGGAGGGGACCTCAAAAAGTGCATAGGCGATGAGAAACACCATGAGAGCAATTGTGTACTGATAGGTGGTCATGTGGGTCTCAGTCAGCAGGTCATTGCCTGTCGACGCGTTCAAGACCTTTGCATTTCCAATGTTTGAGCGATCAAGGTAGCACAGAAGATATATTCCTGCAGTAATTGGAATGATTCTGAAGTCTTGCTTCCGTACCAAGGCTCTTGATCGAGCGGCGTCGATATGTGCTGTTACTCCATCTTGAAAATTGGACAAGTGCTATAACGGTATTAGTGACGGCTTGGCAGGGGTTTTGAGTGTTACAGTTCATGCCTCCTTGGTCGCTTCAACGTCTTCATCTGTTTGGACGCCAGCGAATTCTTCTTTCTCCGACATCTTTGCCTCAACAAGGTGGCGAAAGCTTCTCTGGGGATGTTCAATAAGTGAAATTCTTATGAATAGCGACACCAAAAACGCTCAATAGACCGGCACGCCCCAGGTTTTCAACAAATGGAGATAACGCCTTCGTACATATAGCATTTTCTGTGGAGTTACTCCATGTGGAAAGTCTCCTTCCTCCCCACATCGCCCCAGGAACTACCCCAGATTTCTCCGCACTTCCGAAAGGTCTCCCAACGGACAGCCAGTTGGACCAATATCGGCGCTGGGGAACCGATGTCGGCGAAGCGCCGCCGATATTATAGCGCTGACCGCTGGTATGAATAGTCAGGAGCCTAGGGTGAGGGGGAAGCCGAACTTTGTTCGGCTTCTCAAGAGTGAGTGCGGGTGAATAAACGAGCGATGTATTTATAAACTCATTATAAATTTTATTATTGTTGACTAGTTCCACGAAGGGATCCATTAGTCGGGAATGCCCAAGCATTTTAGCCCATGCATCCAGTACAGCCAGATAGAGAAACTCCTGGGGAAGCTGTCAGACTATGGTGTGGAATAACTGCTAAGATAACGCGGGCGTGACCCCATCCTTTGACGGCCGGTGGAGAGGAGGCAGAACCCATAGTTGCAAAGTACCTTTGACTGCATTACTCATGACTCGAGCTATTTACCTGGGAACTGAGTGTGCATTTCTCATCCGGCTCAAAGTTGTCGATAATCACAAAGCCCGACAGCTGCAATAAACACTATGTAGTTAACAAAGCCTCTCAACCTGCACACATATCTAGCCCTTTTGACACATGGAGTTATGCATCACAGCCTTAATATCCCTTCCACTTTGGTTTTGTTGAGGTGCCGCTCCTGTACATCTCATGTGAAGTCACAGCTTTTGAAGGGGTGTTTGATATTAAAAGAAAATTATATTGCGTAAAATCCCTCTAAAAGGAAAATATATCCAGCTTTTATAGTTGTCTAGAGTGATGCAAATAATGTCGAAAAGGAATTGGAATTGGCTGAATGGTTGAGGTTTCTATATCCCGTCTAAATAGTATGTGTATCCATGGCACCCAATTCTCACAAATATCGATCAACTACTTCGAAATGATCGAATTTATCGGTTTTCGGGAAAGTAATGCTACCCAGCTCTCTAAATCTCCATATCGAGCATCCTGTTCAATCGCATGAAGCGGCCATCCAGTTTCAGATATCAATTTCTGTGGCCCTTTACACAGCCTACATATACTTTCCCTAGTGAATTAGGGTAGGCTTAAATTCCCTTGGATTCCACTGTAACCTTCGTTGAAATCCGATAAATTTGGTCAAAAAATGAACAAAATCAGTTGTCGAGCTCTTTCATTATTTACTTGTTATACACTATGGTGCCATCGAACGTTAAGAGGAATGCAGCACACCATGTTCATCGCCGACTAGACATTGGGAATCACGATATTGCAATTGAGGGTATCCCTGGTTTCTACAGAACCTGCAAAACGTCAATACTGCGTGAGGCGGTTAAAGTGCAGTGCAGTGGCTATGCATGAACCTGGGCGACTATTTCATGAATTAGGCAACTGATACATGTATTCATAGGTCACCTCATCCATTTCAATCGTTACCTTCTCTGAATCATCTTCTTTTTTTGTTTCCTTTCTTTTCTTTTTGCTTGCATGTCGCGAACGCATCTCGATATCTCACCACCAGGCACTACGTGTCGGCACTAGTGATCAAAACATATTGATAGCCAGACAGTTGTGACATGGGCTAAACAATGACATTGCCTTTTCCCTCGCGCATATTTCAGCTCGGGAAATAAACATGGCGCTTTAAATATAAGCCAAATTTTTTTTAAAAAAAATTCTCAAATTATTTTAGTGCATCCCTTAAGAGTCTTTATATTGGACACTATCGACGCTGTCACAAGGAGGCCTCAAGCCAATGTAACACCTAAAGAGCTCGGGATTACCAGTCACTAATACCTATAAAAAATGAGACGAAAATGGCTTCGGGAACGACGCTTTCCTTTCGACCCCGAATTTCTTTTAAAGAATATGGGAATTCACTGCGAAGAAACGAGTATGGAAAGAGAAAAAACAGTCCTCGATGATATAAGCGCCCACAGAGTGTCAGACACAGCGACTGGAACTGACGATGAACGGATGCTATGCAAACCGTTAAAGTATAAGCCATCGGCGGACGGTGCTATTCAAGGGCAGAATTGGAAGGCCGAGACCAGCCTTTTCAAGGACCAGGATTCTGTCCTTGGCCGCTTTTGATCGGTGGAAATCCCCCCTGGCCGGACAATAAACATACCTCCTATCATATCTCATATATACAGGCTAAAATATCGATGTTACAATCATACTATTTCCTGCTTAATACCCCAGAGGAAGCAGAAGCCACCACTCAGGTCGTAGAGACACATTACGGAGGAACATCATTTTCCAACAACGCCCCAATTTCCAATGA
>PXNZ01000710.1:0-29202 GCA_003012085.1 Trichoderma brevicompactum
ACTTGTATTAGTATGGTTCATAGAAAAGTAAAGTACTGTTATTGCGGATGACACAATAAGCACAGGTAATTAAGCAAAGTCCTATTTACGAACTACCACTTGTCATTTATTCTTGAATATAATAAAACACCCAAGATTGCTGTTAATGTTTTATATAAGAGCAACTGGGAAAATAATCCTTGCGCCTAGATATTCTTCTGGTATTTCCTTAGTAAAAGCCTGGGGTGCTAGATAATGTCTCCTAAAAGGTACAGGTAACATGAAAGCACTGAACCCTTTAACTAAGCACCGAGGATACTCTCTGCCAAGGACGTAGGAAGACCACATATTTTAGGAATAAAATACATAGCAAGGAAACAGCCCACAAAACAGAGCGGTGATCCCAACAGGTGAAGGCATCAATAGTCAAGATTAAAGTCCAATGCGAGCTCGAAGCTTTCCTCAAACGTTAAGGCACATCGCATTGGTCTAGGGAATTAGAGAAGAATTGGCTTTTGATCTGCTGAAACCTTGTAGCGAAATTCATTAAGGCATCTTTTTAACCCTGATTAACCGAGGCCTGTTGAAGGCCTTGGACTAGTTACGCAAAACATGAAAACCGCCATCATGCTCCTCGTTACTCCCGTTCTGTTTCGCAGCCTGCCCAAAGCCCCTCTTTCAAGTTACCACCGCTGTGTTGTCCTGTGCCCTGTGTGGAGATTACCACCAGCGGCTTTGTTACATATACAAGTGCATCCTCGGCTTTCACAGCGGTTGAAGAAGAACTAGATTGCGGAAAAGGCATTCTCCTCCTGGCACTCACGATGAAGTCTTAGTTTTGCTGGGGTGAAGGCTACTGGCACTCGAGTTATCCTTGGCATCTGTATCTACCAAGTATGGCAATGTCATGGCTGATACGGAAAGATTTGATGTATTGCTACGGCCCGAGACAAGGTACGGCTGTGCTATATCCCCGGACGATCGAACTGACGAAACAATTAGAACAGGGGCGTCAGCCCAACTGTGAACTACTGTAACTAGATCATTTACACCAGAGTGAACCGCCTGAGCAAGTTGGCACCTTGAAGCACCATTGGTGAACTCTCTTGCGTGCACCAGACTGCGCACCTAGTCTCAATATATGTATGCTACTCTTCATACGCGACATCGAGATGAACAATTCAGCGTCCAGCATCCGCTAGTACTGCGGCAGTTTCGATTATATTATAGGAACTACTACAAAGCACATGTATCGGTGGAGAGAGAAAGTATCGGTCGAAAGCTTTATTTATTATAGATTTGTCAAATCGTCTAACCCTCCACATTCCCCTCTAAGCTTACCAGGGAATCAAATCATCTTGAGGAATCCAATCAGTTCCCTGCTCTTCCACCTTCGATTTTTTTTTACCATCCACTATTGTAAAACTGATTTTACCAATTCTATACTCAGGTTTTTTTTTGGCCTCTGATCCATCCTTACGCGGCGAGTCCTTTTTGACCTCTAATACGACGTATGGACCCGTCTCTTTATATTTGACCTCATCGTTAGGTTGGAATTTCGGTATCTTTGGTAATTAGAAATATCGCACAAAGTCAAGATCAACACACTCACAATACCATATTCCTTTATTCTGGGCCTGCAAGACAAGTTAGAATACCTTTCAATTAGTGTTGGAGGATGACTTACATCTTGTAGATATATTGTGATACTCAATTTTATATGCTGCTCTATGCCTATAGGATGAAGATGGAAGAAGGAAAAGAAAGAAAGGAAGTAGGAAGTGACACAACTGGTGGGAGTCCATATATAATACCTACCTGGGGTACATGGATGTAAATGCAAGGCGTTGGGTATCAATGTCAGGAGTCTACTGCCCGCATATAACATATGCCTAAGTCCAACCCTTAAAAAGCTTCCTTGGGACCCAACAACCTCCCAAAGTTTTCCCCATGTGTACTTGTAGCAAAAAGACCAGCCCTTCACTTGTTATCAAGAAAACGCTTGAGGTCCTTGATTGTTTGCCCTTTGAGATGGACAGCGGCAACTTTCCTTCGCCTGACCCTAAATCAACCGCGGAAGAGAAAAGTTTTATTAGTTACGACAGCTCTAGCACACGTACAGCCACGACAAAAGAATCCATAAGTGGCACTACGGGCAATGGCGGCACTGCGATTGCTTCTTTGGATGGATCCAAGTCCATCGAGCCCATCGAGCCCATCAAGCCCATCAAGCCCATCAAGCCCATCCATGAGATGCAAAGTATGGACACATCTTATATTTATCCGTTTAATCACCCCATGAAATACGCTATGGATCACGCCACTAACTAGCCTGCTCTAGTTGAGGATTTCCCAAACGGGTACCCTCGTTATTCGGTACTGCTTGGCTCCGACAAGTCATTCCAACTCTGGCGCCGGTTTTCCACCTTGCGCACCCGCCTACTTCTGCGTAAGCAGGATGAACTCTCGCAGCTTGAAGAGCAGCTGGTGAGAATAGATAAGGAAGAGAAATCTCCTTTTTTTCTGTCAAGCAGTCGTATGGACGGAAATGAAGCAAGAAAAGTCGTCCTCGACCAGATCGACGATGCCTTGAAAGAATATGGTATTGGCGAGTGCCACTCTATAATTGTCTAACTAGATTGTTGACAGGAACACAGATTCTTATCTAGAGAGACATCAAAGAGTCTTTAGCCTCGAGACTGCTTCGACTCATACCATCTCAAATCTCCGAAATTGGCTTAATGGGAACGCCTCAGTGGCACGAAATGAAACAGTGTATCTGGAATACGAAAGAAGCCTTTGCAGCATTTTAGGCAACCCTACCTGGTCGGAGAGGCTCGCAGAAAAGATGGGACCAGTGCTAACCCCAGTGATCCGTATATTCAACCGCAAAACAAAGAGCAAGTCCCCGACCAATATCTCCAAGGACAAAAACGTGAGCATTCCGCCGTCATCAGTAAGACACGCAGTGATGATCCTTCTGGCACCTGTCATCGCGACGCTCCTTCTTACTCCAGTTATTATTTGCAATTACATTGAAGACTTGACATACAGAGTGATCATCGTCGTCCTTACTACAGCTGCTTTCATCGCTGTATTGTCTTGCCTTACTAGGGTGAAGGCCATCGACTTGGTTGTAGCCGGCGCAACGTATGGTCACTGCCCTTCTATTATGCCGTGCTTGATTCAATTGATAGCTCACATGCCACCAGGTACGCCACTGTCCTTGTCGTATTCATTTCGGGCACAAACGGAGCTGGCAACCTTGGATGAGGCTCCATTCTATTAGTGTTTTTATGCCCAAGGCATATGCCATTGGAGATGGCAAATTGCCTAACGATGCTTGCAGGGGTTTAGACTGTACCTATTTACACATTCGTTTAAATATAGAGCGTTTTGCCGGATTTCCTATCCGACCCTGTGATCCTTACATGTGCCCGGCACTTTAGAATAATCGCCACAAACAGTACCCGTCGAGCCTGAATATGATTTTTTTCTTCCCCCACTGCATATACATCGCCTTGGATAAAACTATCGTAAAGTAGGCTCAATGCACTACCTCATGGTCAAGCAAAGGCCTTGGCATACTCAATCTTATCTGGTCTAGCTTTAGGCTCACATAAAACGTACATGTGCCAGACATGTTGTAATGGTACATATAATTCGTCTGCAGTCGTTGGGCGCCATGTCTGATGCAGCAAAAGGTCGTGACCTACCAATGCTGACAAGCGACATTGCCAAACCAACACCTTATACATTTAACCAGACGAATGACTCAATGTAAGGCATGCCTAGGTAGCTAAACGATATGCCGGAGGTGCGACTTTGCATCAAAACGCACCACTCTCGCTATGCCACGCGGGCTCTTAGGCGAGGGGGGATGGAGTCATAAAAAAATGAGGTAATAAAATAATACTCCCGAGAAATGCTATGTATAATTTTTTTTTAAGTCAATATCAATACGCCACGTCAACAGCAGCCTGATTACTGAAGCATTACAGCATCTCTTACATCGAGCTACCTTACGAAGTAGCATCACAGCCTTGTTCAGATGAGCCCGACCCTGCACAGATGCCTAATCAAATACCCAGGAAACTTAATGAACCCTAGCAAAAGCATTGGTTTTATCAATAACACATATGCTTAGTGATCTATGCTAGACTGTTTCATGCATATGTGCCTAATGCCGCATATTCATGATTTCCTTATTAGACTTGCTGTGAAATTCAGAATTTGTTTACCCATCGCCCTGACTCAACTGGGCTTTCAGTAACCAACTAACTTAGAGTCTTTGCTTTTGAGCATGTAGACACAGCATCTCCGTTTTATTAAACGGAGCCTGAAAAAAAGGCTAGCGCCGTCAGTCTCATCCTCCAAAAGTGGAAGTATTCGCTTCCCTCGTAAGCACCCATCCGCAAGAGAATGCAGAATAGTCTCCTTGATCAACAGTTTACAGAAGTCCTCAATTTTTCTTGATAGCTTGTGCCAATTTTATTATATGCAGCTCTATCCCTGAGAGAGGGTTTGATATAGCTGGTTCCCAGCTATGCCAGCGGCCTCGTCCAAGAGGAACAGGCCCGTGGTGACGGAATCAAATAGTTCCTTTATCTTATTTTCACTCGGTGGCCCTCGTTGCATCCAGACAAGCTAGGTTTCTGTTGTTGAGTATGGTGTTAGTGAAGATCAGTTTAAAGGTGCGTTCCTGTTAGGTCAGCCTTGCGCGCCGAGCTAACAGTGTGTGTTGATAGCGCAGGATGGATATTTCGCACTGTATATCTATAGTTGTTTGTTAGATACCTCGTAATTGACTAAAAAAGATTGCCTTCCTCATCAACTTTGGGCCCTATCCGTTCCCTAACTGCTGCCAACTGCATAGTCGGGGGGCCCTGGCCTGGTGAGTAAAAAGTCCATGTTATCAGACTAACCTTGATATAGTAGTTAAACAAAGTCTACTCCGTACCGTAACAGCAATTGGACAGGGTACATACTATTAAGCCGATAGACCAAAAAGATCCGCTAATGCTAGCACTGCCCTTTACATCTGTTTATCAGGACCCTATAGTGACCGGCTATAGTCCATATTCTTACATAAAGACTTTATCCATGACAACTTAGCATAAGCACCACTTACGCCAATGTTCTCTTTAACCAGCTAGTTTCCAACTGCCTCCTTAAGACTAGAGATTTAAGGAACTCTTGTAAAATGACAAGTAAGCCGTTCGGTGTAACTAGGGCTGGCTTGTGGGGGTATAAAGGCAGTGAAGACTAACTCAATCCCGTTCCAAAGTCTCTTTGAGAAGACACATTCCAAAAGTGATTGATGGATTAGCGGCACTGGACTATTAACAAAACAACACCAGTCACCTGCTATAAGTCGACATTATGGCACCGCCCACACTCTACCAACTCGGCATCGACCCATACATCCGGGCATTTAATGCATTCAAGGCCATCTGCCAAAAAGCCAAGGAGCATGCCGGTGCCGAAGCCGACTCACTTGTCACAGTGCGCCTATACTCAGACATGTACCCACTCACATATCACGTTTGGGTAGTGTACGCCATGGCGGCGTCTGTATGTCTCGAGAAGCTGCTGCCAGAGATGGAGCGGCCCGAGGTAGGCGATCACAAAGATCTCAAGACTATGGACGACCTGATTGCCTGCGTCGACAAGGGGCTCGAGTTGATGCGCAAGATCAAGCCCGGCGACCTAGAGGGTGTTGAGGACAAGGTTGTCGAGTTCAGCCCGCGCCCGCCCATGGATATAGTCGTGACCGACTCCATGGGTTTCGCGCTCGGATGGACGACGCCCAACCTCTACTTTCACCTTACCATTGCTTATGCTATCCTGCGCATGAAAGGCGTCCCGCTCGGCAAGATGGATTTCTGGATGCCTATGATTGAGCCTTTTGTCCACTCCAGGCACATGTACGCCAAGGAGGAGAAGGCAGTTAGTGAGGCTAAGGAGTAAACAACATACTCTGGGTAAGGACAAGAGAAGCCCTGAAGCCGGAGGACAAGAAAAACAGCACAGTAGCTCCGTTTTAGCGAAGATTGGGAGACGTCAAAACGGATTGGCGTTATGAGCCTCTTCCTCAGAAGACAGACGCATATGCTTCGAATTCCTATCTGCAGAAAGTGGCAGACTTGGCTCCTTATAAAAGATGTTATAAAAGCCCTCGATTTTCAAGAGGGATGGTGTCTAATTAGGACAAGAAGCCTAACAGAAGTGGCTTTTTGGCGTTTGATGCCAACAGATGAAAGTACAGAGTCATATAGAGCAATGTTCCTTGTCTACGCTCAATCAATACGAAATAATTCGTTGCCCATACTTGACACACAAGATAAACTGCAAACACTGTCAATAACTCAACAGCTTGTTCTAAAAGGAGCCTCTGTCTCTTACTAACACAGAGATGCTGCTGTTACTATAGCAAAGATAGATTACTTACTGGGTACCTACTTGCTAAACAGACATCAAGTAATTTTAAAATGATGTTGTCAGAGTGTTCACAACTATTAAGACGAGTTGAGATCTTTGCCCAAAGTTTTACATCCTATCACAGAAACTTCTGATATTGGAACCGCCAACCTCCCATACTACTGAAGCCGCCAATACTTCCTTGGACAAGGGCCAATACGTATGCATCATAGCAGTTGGGACGTGATTTTATCACTTAGGCTAACCACTCCGGCACTCGTAGTGCCCAAAATCTTCATGATACGTTCTGACGGTCAGGTGCCGGGTCCTCAAGCAAGGGGATGAGTTGGCAAGACTTGAAATCACAATCTTATGCAAGCCAGCCGGCAAGCAAGAGATAATAGGCTCACAACTGAGCCTGGGAAATAGTCTGTGGATGCACTCCAAGTTGTATAAGGACTCTGTGCTCATGCCGTTCATCTGAACTATGCATATTGCCTGCATATTTTTTGTATCTCGTTTCCATGCTGTGTCGATAGCACACAAAGCCTCGACAAACCTTAGTCTAGCGTGGGGTTATTAAATGACATCCCGTAAGCTTCAAACTGAAAGCATTTGGAGCGCTGCAGGACCGACATCCCGTCATAAATAGCAATCGCAGACCTATGCTAATAGAGGGCAAATTCATAGTGCCATATCTGGTAGGTAATTTCTCTCATCATTAAATGCCTAAGCTACGGCTTCTCCTGCAAAAATGTCGGAAAATGTCAAGGCTCTGCCCCGCGATACAATGCATAGTGGAGAAGCGAGCTTCATCGACAATCCCCGCCAAGCCAAACTCGATGCGGCTAAACTCCGGAATTTGTCGTATCTGCCTCTGCCGCTCGCTTCTCCCCCACTATCGCGCAGCAGCTTCGTGAGCTTGTACGGCATACAACTCGTTTGCTTGCCATTCCTGACACTGTTGCCGAGATCCTCGTTGATTTACAAAGACGTCGAAACTGCCTTGACCTAGTCTAATATACTCGGAATAGCCTCAGCAGGTCACGACACCGATCTTGCGCGTTTCCCAAACTCCCCTCGAGCATGACGATCAACAAACGACCAGCGATAGCCAGCATCTAGGACCAAGTTCATAGTGGCCCATTCACATCCAGCAGCCTGCAAACCACAACCCAGTCCAACTTCTACCATCCCTCTCTCCTGCTCCGACTCCGTGAAGCTCATCAACCATGAATGAAGTCATTCGCATCTTCAACAACTTCTCTCCAACTATTGCGTTATACTCAACATCCAAGGCTTATGATGACGCTGCCAAAAGCTATGCGGCATCGGTAACTACAAAGCTATCCCCCAGCGCACGAGCTGCAATCCAAGACAATCCGATCGAGTCTCTTCAGGTATTCAAGAATCTCGCACATGATTCGTTTACTCTCCTTGCTGACGAAACGGTCCAGGTGGTCGATCTCGCTACCAACTCTATCGGATACCTCTCAATAATCGATATTCTTCTCCGCGGCCCCATTTCACCATCTACTCCTCGCCCGCTGTTGCTCAACGAGACGGTTCAATTCTTATTGAAGTTTGATCCAATCCAGATTAGATATGTTGGGGCACTATTTCGTTCACTGCTGGAAGATCTCGGCAGCTTTTTTTCGGTACGAAGACCCGTCCGGCATTAAAATGTCTACCTGATTCCCTGGCGCCTACTAACGATGGTACGCTGCATGCGATAGCCCCTAGTTGCGGTGGAACTTCTTGCAGTCGCAATTCTTAGAATAGACCCTAGCGGATCCGTGTTTACATCTACACACCTAGTCATGGCGAAACTAGCATACGATGCCAACTGCATCGAGCCCGCTCTCGAAGTCCTCGATGCCGACATTCTCTTCTATCCGCGGTCGACATCAGCCACGCGTCTCGAGGAAACAAAGAAGCTCTGCGATACGGATCTCGAGCCGTATGCCTACATACCCACAGCCGGTCTTACGGATGGCATCAAGAGCACTTCCATTCTCGAGTACCACTTTATCCAAGCCATGGTGTACATATCAAGAAGAGACTGGTCTAAAGCACAGGCCGCATTAGATAAGGTGATTGGGCATCCTACTAAAGATAAGGGAGTTAGTAAAATCATGTCCGAGAGCTACAAAAAATGGATTCTGGTAGGGTTGCTTAGAGAGGGAAGACCTCCCAGCTTCCCCTCGTACATTACCGCTGCGACAAGGTCTTCTTTCAGCGGACTAGGCGAGGCCTATTACAACATCGCATCATTGTTCACCACAGACAATGCGTCAAAACTACGGGAGGAGATTGAGAAGGGACAGCCAACTTGGGAAGAGGATAAAAACTCGTCTCTCATGGGGGAGGTGATAGCCGCATATCAGAAGTGGCAGGTTATCAACCTCCGGCGGATATACCACCAAGTCTCCATTTCTCAAATCCGGCAGACAACCTTGAGCGCCCGCACAGCTGAGACGCTAAAGAGTGACGATGACGTCCTTCTACTAGTTAGCGATATGATCGAATCTGGTATGCTCAAGGGCCAGCTCCAAGTTGGGCCCACGGCCGAGGAGAGTTACGTGACGTTTCACGAGGAGCATGGCTTGATGACAGAAGCCGAATTTGCAGCCGAGGTGGCTCGAAGTCACAGCAGCATCGAGTCGCTGACGAAACAGTTCCGGGTAACGAACGAGCGGCTAAGCTCTACAAAGGAGTACGCGCGACACTTGATCCGTGAACAAAGGCGAATGGAGAAGGACCTCGGAGACGCGGGAGTCGGCTTCGATTCACAAGTAGAAGATGAGGACCTCATGACTGGCGTATTGGGCACCATGTAGACCGTTTCACCGACTGCTACGAATTTGGAGAATAAAAACAACGGTAGCGCCGGGGGACACCAGCGACATTCTATGGTGACATGACGGCCGAACACAGGCATAGGAGAAGAAGCTGCAACATAGATAGAAGACTACGAGGCACATTATTTGTCTTTAGGCAGAAATATTCCTGATATTATACCCTTTGAAAAGAATCAAATGTGGACGGCGGTCTGTATATATACTGTCGTATCGGCCAGTCTATTCTCTGACCGGCTTGTGATATGAGTGTATCTGGTATGTCCATTCTACCTTTTACCCAATAATGCCGCTTCTCATGCGACTTTGTATCTATCCGGATAGCGTCTTGCGATAACATGCGGCAGAGTAAATTTATAAAAAGTGTTTCCATAAGCCCGTATAGTGTGACGCATTTCAATGCCAAAACAGTTGCGCGCTGCAAACCGACCGTAAGTGTCCCTTAAGCTGATTAATGCTCCTTTCGTACCATCCCAACCCAGCTCTTTAAAAAAAAAGAAACCAAAGAGCGACGCAAAATAAGTCAAAACTGTAAATCCACCTCCTTTTTCTTTATATATATCACGATCTTCATGACATGCCCTTTCTCCGACGAACAAAGTTGGGCAAAGAATAGGCATCGTTCTTTTCTTGCATGCCAGATCCAGAGGGAGATCCCGCTCTTGAATTGAGCGACCTGTTCCTCTTGTCCGGCGCGCAGCAGCATCCCATGGCGGCGTGCAAAAGGAATGCAAAGTCCGTCAGCAGCGCTCCGATCCACATAAAGACAAACATCTTGCCGCCAATGTCGCAGTGGATATTCAGCTGATCTTGGGCCGTAAGAGCAATCTTGGCGGCAACGCTAATGACGGTGGCGATGATGGCGGCGACGGTGAGGACCAACCCGGCCACGGCACCGATGAGGGAGGTGCAGAGGCTGAACCAGCGGGTTTTGAGGACGAGCGGGGTGATGAGCAGCAGGACGAAGTTGAGGACGATGCCGGACATGAAGAAGGCGTACATGACCTGGGATCCGATGCGGAGGAGGGTGAGGATGGTGACGACCTCGGAGGGCAGGGCGATTCGGGCGCCGGCGAGGAGTTCGCCGACGAGGACCTCGACGGGGTTGAACCAGAAGAAGGATTTTGGCGGGGAGCAGTAAGTTACGCCTCTGTTTGGATAGGTCAGCATCAATAGAACCATTTGTTCATCGCCCATATACATCTCCTAGCAGAGAGGGTAATTTAACATACTCATCGTTGTATCCCTCACAGTAGCTCCACACGCCAACTTGGTAAAAGTCATGGAGACCGAGGCTCCGCGCCACGGAGTTGAGCAGGTTCGAGTTCTCGACGGAAATGGGGATGATGTGGGAGACGTCGAGCTTGAAGAAGAAGATGTCGTCGAGGATGGGGTTCTGGTGGGTGTTGCCGATGAGAACGAGGATGAGGAAGGGGATTGTGACGAAGTAGCAGAGGCCGGCGATGACGGCTGCAAACGTCCGTACGGCCATGGCTTGGGATGAAATCTATACGGTGGGAGACACTCAAGGTCGACTGAAGAGAAAAGAAAAAGCTGAAGAGGAGGAGGATGAAGGGGCGTTTGAAGTCCGTCTTGCGGTTTCGGGCAGGGGGTGAGAGATGGTGATAAGAGAAGTATAGGAAAAGAATCGAAACCAAAAACAGAACCACAAAAAAAAGAAACCAATAAAAAGAGGATACGAGACGAAATGAATTGAATAACCAAAGAAAAAAGAAAAGCACACACACACGAGAAAAAAACAAGAAAAGGAAAAGAAGATCAGATGGCCAAGAATGGGACGGAGCTCGAGGTGCCCAAACAACTCACATCAAAGACAAATTCCAGGGCCCTGCATATCCCATGCATGTCAGTCGGTACCTCCATGCCACACCTGAGTTCGAGGGGCGCTACAAGTACCCCGTACCAGGGCCACGCAAACAATCGCCGTCATTGTGCAGCCGCTGTCCCATCGGATCCGTTGGCATTAAATTTCTTCCAGGGCTCACCAGATCCACCACGAGGCGCTGTTCCTAGCGGCACGCTTAGCGCTAGCTGCCCCCGCGAGGCCCTGGAGCAGCGCCGTCGACTGGGCGAGAGATTGACAACATGAAGAAGAGGCCAGCGCCAGAGCAGGGATCCCCCTGGCGCCCCTTTGGATGTTGTCTTTGGTGACTTGGCAGCTTGGCTGTGAGGCAAAAACCCGCTACAGTACGAAGTATACAGGTGGTGCTGCTAGTGCTGGCTCTGTCCCAAGACTAGCTGCGCCGCTCCCGGCAGATCGGAGCGAGAGTGCCGAAAGAGCTGCCATTCCGAGCCCCGTGAGTTTCGTCCGTTTCTCGCCTCATGATCAGAGTCCGAAGCCGACAGGACACCACTATCGAGTTCAAAATCTAGCACCGGACCTGAGACCAGAGCTTCTTTGCTTCAGAGGGGGGTAGTATTTTGTGCATAATGGCTCCCTTTGTCAAGCACAAGACGCAAAAGAGACAAGCCGCCCATGTGATGAGATCATACGGGAGAGCCCATGCCCACATAACGATAGACGCCTGACCCACGTCTGCTTTACCTATTGCGAGATGAGAAGCGTTTGTGCTTCTCTTTCTCTGCCTGTCTCGTCCTATGAGAGACAAATGCGGATCGGCATTTAGAGCTCCAACGCACGGACAAAGGACGGACAGAGAGAAAAAAATCTCACTGCTCGTCCGGATGACGGCATGGCATTCTGACCAATCTGAGTTTTTTTTCCCTCCCTTCTCCTTCGCTTCGCCATTCTTGGCCCCGGAAAAGCCTTGGTATTCTTCAGAAAGATGCTGGTGGAGGGGCTGAGAGGGCGGGAACAGGGGGGTTTTTTTTCTGGGGCCAAGGAGAAGAGCGATGGCAGTGCCTGGTTGCCGGCCCCGTTCAAATGTTACAGGAAGCGCCAGGGAAAGCCGCCCGCATTGTAATTGGTAATAAGAGGTTGTGGACGTTCGAATCTGGTCGCCTGCCGCTGAGAATCAAAGGCCACGAAGCGCTACCGCAAAGTACCTCTTTCGTGTTCACGTTGCCATTGGTGTGTCTGCATCTGAGAGTTGGTACTTGTATACGATATGCGCCGCTTTGAGGTCCCAGGCGATCTCCAGGATCCATATGCAGATCCCGGACAGGCTTCAGCTTGCAACTCCTGGCAGCCTAGCCCGACTTCCCTGTCGTTAATACATACATACATACTAGCAGTCCCTTTTTTGGTTCTTTAATAGGACGATAAAGGAGCTCGTCCACGAAACGCGGAGATCGAAACACGCCACGAGTAGAGCAACAAGAAACGAGAGAGTGGAAACGCTGGGGAGAGATCCCATCTAGTTTCACTGCCCATCGCCATCTCCACCACCCTTTTTTTCCTCTCGCCTCCCCCTAGTTGCTTTATGCTGCTTGTCCATCCTGGACTTTTTCTTTCTTTCTCTTTCAATCTCCAAGATCTAAGCCTGTCTTACTGTCTGTCTTTCAAATACGAAGCAAATCCCGAGCTGGTTGGCTGACTTTTCCTGTTTGAGTGGAGAGTGGCAGTGAGTCTTGGCTTTGGGGCTGTTCTCGCCTTATCTTTGCTCACCTCCGGTTGATGACGACGACGGGCTCGAAAAGTGGATGAGCTGTGAGCTGTCTCCCGATCGTCGTTTTACGAGCTCAAGCTGCCATTGCCCCGTCGCGGAAACGCTTCTCGGCACGGTTTCCGGTGTGCCTGCCGGTGATTCCATATCCCACAGCCTCTGCTGCCGGGTGTCTCTCTGCCGGCATCGGTGCTGGGAATTATTCTTTGTCGATAGACGGTTACTCTGGGCTGTGCCGTTGGAGGACTGTTGAAGCTTGAATTTTTGTTTGGGCCGAGTTGGGCTTGAGAACTCAGGCTACCTACCCATCAACTAATTTTACCTGAATCTTCGGCAGCATGAGAGTTCCCTACGAGGTTCTCAGTGCGCTGGCGCTGTTGGTGCACGCCGCCACTGCGCAAAAGGTGTCGTATTCAGACACCACCGGGCTCACCTTTTACCAGGGCACCAAAACTCAGCGAGTCGGCGGCGATCCGCCTCCAACAGGCATTTACCACACATACAGCTCCAAGATCACGCTCAAAGGCAGCGCCAAAACACACACCAGCAGCACCAAGACGGGCTCCAACACCGTCAGCGTCAGCTTCCCGACCGGCTCGCTGGCAACCGGCGCCAATCTCACGGCGACTGGCACCGGCGTACCGCAGCCGACAAACACACAGGCCTGCAATAACTATGTCGAGTTCTGCTCGCGCAAATACAGCAACATCACGCAGGTTGGATGCCACAACTCGCCGTTTGTGCGCCCCGGCAACTCGGGCTCCAACCAGGAGCTGCCCGTCAAGACGCAGCTGGACGATGGCGTGCGCTTCCTACAGGCGCAGATACAGTTCCCGGCCAACGGCTCGGTGCCTCACTTCTGCCATACGACATGCGATCTGCTCGATGCCGGGCCCATCACCGACTGGCTGGGCCAAGTCATGGAGTGGGTGGATGCGCACCCGTACGACGTGGTGACGATTCTGCTGGGGAACGGCAACTACTCGGATCCGTCCCTCTATGTGCCCTACATCGAGCAGACGGGCATCCTCAAGTACACGTTTGTGCCGACTGTCTTCCCCATGGGCGTCGAGGACTGGCCCACGCTGGAGAACATGATCATCCACGGCAACCGCGTCGTCATGTTCCTTGACTACAAGGCCAACCAGACGGCCTATCCCTGGTTGATGGATGAGTTCTCGCAGATGTGGGAGACGCCCTTTGACCCTGTCGACCGCACCTTTCCCTGCACGGTTCAGCGCCCGCCGGATCTGTCCGCCGCCGCGGCCGTCGACCGGCTTTATCTGATGAATCATAACCTCAACGCCGAATTCAACGTCTTCAATCTCGAGCTGCTCGTCCCCGCCGTCTCGCTACTCAACGAGACCAACGCTGCCGAAGGCTATGGCAGCCTCGGCCTGGCCGCCAACAACTGTCGTGCCGACTGGGGCCGCGCGCCCAACATTCTCAACGTCGACTACTACAACTATGGCGCGCCGCCGGGGTCCGTATTTGAAGCTGCGGCGAGGGTCAATAACGTTACGTATAACCGGCCATGCTGCGGCCAAGTCCCGCTATCGAATGATGCTTCTTTGGTCCGAATAGGAGGAGCAAGAGTCATGCTTTTGAGCTGGGCGGGCGTCGCGTCTTTAGTCGCGTCAGCATGGTTGATGCTGTAATCGATTATCAATTTTCATAGCCATCGCCATCTCTCGACTTTATTTTTTTTTTTTTTTGGCTTGTTTGTGTTTTAGTTGGGTGGTTTTGGTTTGGCATGTTGCATGACAGCATCATCTTTTATTATAACTCGGGCTTACGCCGATCATTGATTCATGGACATGGCGCGCGGCATTGAATTGGGAGTCTCGGTATTGGGAAGAAGAAAACTTGCAGGGACATGCGGTCGAATTGTTTGCACATGATGAGAAATCTAGATACTATTTTGATATTAGCTCAGCAAAGCGTGTTACATTGATAGTGCAAGGTTGCATTGCATTGCAACCGTATATCAGAAACATTTCATCTCGCAGCTTCGCGCTGAATAAGCCGACATATGAAAGCAACAGCAAAACTCAGGACTCTATTTTAAACGGCGCTTACGTGACAAGTTTTGTATAAGAACGCCGGCATTCACCTCGCCGGTCTCTTTTGCCGTCCCCATTGAACGGTATCCTCATCGCGCACTATAATCTGACCGTTTGAAGAAGATTCGCGGCCTTCTGGCAAACCATAGAACGGGAGAACACGACGCCGCTCTTCGCCCCTGATTGTCCCCCTCTCCGCCACCCACAAGGAGGCCGCCGTGAGGCTCAACAAGATGCTTTTTTTGGGACCTGTGTAGCTCTGCTTTTTGCGACCACCGCTTAGCCGAAAGCCATGTGCATCTTGCGCCGCCCAATCGCAGCCCGCCCATGCCGCACCGCGCCAAGAGGGGGGCTGCAGCAGGGCTATTCCTGAGCTATCAGACAGGTTTGGCGCAATAGACGCTCCTCTCTGGGGCTAGGAGACTTTTGGGGGCGGACGAGGCACTATCGCGAGAGCCGCGAATGGGAGGCCGAGGGCCACGACATGCCTGCAGAAGCTGAACTGCTAGCTTGGCGGTCTCGCATGACGGACGGATGACTGACCAGCCCTACAGGGTTTATTCATCTCGTCTTTGCCCATTACCAAACCCATGGGGCTGTTCCTCCCCCCCCATGTCAAGGTTGAGAACTTGATGAAATGGTCGGACTTTGTGAATCTTCCAAATTGCCGACTTGACCGGGGTTCTCTTTTTTTTCTTCTCCCTGCCTCTCTTTCGTTGTTTCTCTTATCCTGTCTTTTCTTCTTTCCATTCTCTTCAGTAAGCCCTGCTCTTCAATCCTTCGTTTTCCAGCTGTTCCTGTGTGATTTCCTACGGTTACGTGCTATCGCAGCTGCAACTATCCGCCAGCCAGTCTCACTTCCTATCCGCCACAACAAGCCCAGTATCTTGCACCACACGATCGCTGCCAGCAACCATCTTGGCCAGGCAAACAGACAAACAAACAAACAAACTATACTTCTCACCAGTGACAATCCTCCAGGCTATTCTCAAATCAGCAATGGTTTTCCACCAACATCATGGCTCATAATAACCAACAGGGCAGAGACCCCTCCAGAGACCCGTGGGCGGGGCCTGGTCCGGACCAACACCTTGCGCATAAAGTCTCTGGCCTTTCTGATGCCGGCGACTTTGACGGCCGATACGACCGCGATGATGCCTCTCACCCGCTACGGGGGCGTGAGTCCATCGTATCTATAGAGTCCGACTATGATCGTCGAAATTCCGTGCCGCCTTCTCCATACGCATACGGCCCCCAGAGCTATTCGCCTGCCTCGTCATGGTCCGGTTCGTTTTCTTACTCCAGCTCTGGCGGCGGTGGATATGCTCCAATCCATGGACAGAGCGATCCTCCCACTAGGGGTCTATCCAAAGGCGCCCGGAAGCCGAGCTATTCTTCAGTACAGCAGACAGTTCCTGAGAGCATACAGGAAGAGGAGACGTACGACCTGTCCCTTCTCAAGGCTGCGGCCCCCATGGGTACATCAAGGTCGACGACGCGGGGAGGGTATGCGGCCATACGCGAGGAAGATGATGGCGATGAGGCCGTGCCAGCTTTTGACTTTACAGCAACCTTGGGGCCGCTTGGTTCTCACGACGACGCCTTCATCAGGAAACTACAAGAGGAGGAGGCAAGGGGGAACTTGACTGGAGGACTAGGCCAGGGATTTCGAGCAGACTCACAAGTGCGCAGCGGAGATCTTTTATCATCGCCCACGACTGTTCAGCGAAGCCTTTCACGATCCTTCTCACGACGAAACCCGAGCAAGGGGCTGAACCGCACCGAGACGCTGCGCCACATGGGCCAGGACGAGGCCAATCGTCGTGGCGAGGTTATCGAAGTTATCATGGAAGAGCCGGTGGGCGCCGATCTGAGCAACATCGAGGGGCCCAACATTTCCTCTGGAGGGATGCGCCAGTCGACTTACCCAGTCAAGGAGAAGATGACGCAGACTTTCTATCCGCAGCCCAACTGGAAACCGTTCTCTATGCGGTGGCCCTACCTGACCTCGCTGATTCTCCTTTCGGTAGCCTTGGCCGTCACGCAGGAGGTCCTATTCCGAAAGTATAGAAAGGACCCGCTAGTCAAGTTCACGTCCCCAGATCAGGTGCAGCAGGGCCTCCAGTTCGTCATCAAGTTTGGGCCCACGCTGCTGGCTGTTATATACGGCGTTCTGTGGCAGTTTACCGACTTTGAAGTTCGGCGCCTGGAAGCCTTTTACCAGCTTTCCAAGGAGGGCGGCGCGGTGGCCGCCGAGTCCATCAACATTGACTACGCGACCAGTTTCAACTTCTTCCGGCCGTTTAGGGCTCTGCGGAAGGGCCACTACGCCGTGGCAGTGTCTTCCATCGCGACAATCTTCGCCGTGTCGCTGGTGCCGACGTTTGCCGCCGCCGCAGTCGTGCTCAACCCGTCTCGAGCAGAGCGCATGGCCCACCCAGACGGATTCAAGACGCTCAACTTCAACTCTGTCTGGTCGCGGCTCTTGACGTCGACGCTGGGGGTGACTGCCGCGCTGGGCTGCATCCTGTTCTATCTCCTCCAGTCGCGCAAGTCGGGGCTCATATCCGATGTCCGAGGGATTGCTGGTCTCGCATCTATGGCTGTCGTGAGCCACATTCTCATGGACTTTAAGGATATGGACACGGCCTCCCACAATGACATCCATAACAAGCTCAAGTACAACCGCTACATGCTTCGGAACTCGTCTCTTGCCCCCGACGACTCGAATCCGGTGACGTCCAAGGAGGAGCAAAAATCCAACGACCACGATCTCCCCTCGAACCCACACCCTGTGCTGCTTCGTACGTGGGGCATCCTTTCCATGATTGCCGGGATTTTTCTGTTTATCGGGTTCATACCGGTGTTTTTATTCACGCCTGCCTCCATCGTCACGGACAAGGCACCATGGATCGTCACCGTGCTGGCCGTCGGCCTGAAAATGGCCTGGGGCGGCATGGAGACGGGAGTTCGCATGATGGAGCCGTACTACATCCTGTCCAGGAGGCACGCGCCTGCCAAAACCCTGCTCCTGGACTACACGGCGCTTCCATTTGGTTACATGCCTGTGCGGGCGCTCCTGAATGGCCATTTTCTCGTGTTTCTCGTCGGATTCGGCAGCGTCATGACCGAGTTCTTCACTGTCATGGTAGGAGGTCTGGCCACGGTTGACGGGCACGATTTTCTGATGGTCTACAGTGAGAAGGACAAGGCCTGGGAAATCAACTCTGGCACGGAGACGGTCAAGTCCTTTTACGTATCCGTCACGGTATCGCTCTTCATCCTGCTGTACATGGTCGCCGTCGCCCTCATCGTCCTCTTCCGCCGACGGCACCCCTTTTTGCCGCGGCAGCCCAACACCATTGCCTCGGTGCTGGCCTACATCCATCAGAGCAAGATGCTGTATGACTTTGTCGGCACAGAAAAGTTTACGTCGACGCAGGTGCAGCAGCGGCTGGGCGAGTACAAGACGTACGGCCTGGGGTGGTTCGAAGGGCGGGACGGGCAGAAGCACTGCGGCGTGGATCAGGAAGAGCTGATTAGCAACTATAAGCACGGCATCAGTCTGAAGCAGGGCACGTCGCCGTGGAACATGCAGTGGGATGTTCTATAAACGCTACGTATGGGTTTTACTTTTTTAAAAATTCTTGTTGGTCTCGGGCGGAACAGGTAATTTGTATATAGAATTTTTTTGATGCATTTACGCGGGATAGCATGTGTGGCACGTATTGTTTGTTTTGAGAGCATTTTCGGGGAGAAGGAATTGTCTTTTTTTAAGTTGTTCTAGATAACTATTATTTTTCATCTTGGCATTGTATTGTTTGATATCATCTCTTGTGTATACAGGATTGAGTTTCTTTTTTTGTGGTATAGGGTAAATGTTTACCATCGTGTGGGATTCCATCTCCCCAGAGATATGGTATCATAATTCTGATACTGTCGATAAAAACCTTATCTGCTGCTTGTTTCATAAGGTTCGGGAGGAATCAACTCCGTGATTCATGGTTAACGACATCTTTCCCCTCTCTTGCTTGTTTCAGGTAGATGCGCATTGTCACACATGTGATGGGTGGCAAAGAGCCATTGTATTGTTCTACAAGGGAGGACTGGAGAGTGAGATGATTTCACAAGGTTTGTTAAATTGAAGAAGCTAGACGGGAAGCTGTAGGCATTCTCAAGAAATGAAGCACTGTGGTCATTGTCTTTGCTGCGCCACTGAAGATGATGAAGCTTCCGAGGCTGAATATAAGGATGGGGAATTACAAGCGCAAAGTGACCGGGTTTTGGTCTGATTTGATCTCCCTTTGTGTCGGTGCTCCGATTTGAGACTCGAGGGACGCTTTTGGCTTGACAGCATTCCGGTGGTTTTGGGTTGGCACTTGTATTGATGGAATGGACGCTTGTGAGAGCCCATGCATGGCTGGGATTCCCTAGTCCTGTATAGTCGGAGTTGCTAAGGCCTTTCTGGTAGAGCATATGCGCGTCAGATGCTGCGATGCTAGCAACAAACAGCCACTGTGCCTGGAAATGGCTTGACTGGCTGGCGGGATTCATCGCGTGCCTGGGGAGGCGTCGGGGATCGCTTGACACCAACTGACCCGATTGAGGCCAGTCTGTATGCATCATGTGGTCTATACTTTAACGAGATGGTTGCTTCATATTCTGTGCCAATGCAGCACTGGTCCGCATTGTTCCATTGTCGTCGCCCTTCTGAGAGAGAATGTCTCGTCGCGCGAAGAGAATGATGATGGGTCCAGTATGGAATTCTATTCAGAGGATAAACGGGTTAAATGGATCACGTACAGTAGGATAAATTACTGCTTGTGGTGAATCCGTGTTAGGGATGCTACACAGCCATATGACCCGAAAGGGTATCTTAGCTAAGCTTGCCAAATTACTCTCTTACCATATGCATATTCGCCTCAAAGCCAAAGGATCCGCCCCCCTTTGCCCCCTTCTCCCCAGCGATGACGTTCGTTTACGGCAGCATGTGTCTGGTTGTCCGGATTCAAGTTTTTTTTGTGTGAGCAAATGCATGCATGCGAAAATATGCAGAAAGCGATTTTCAAGGCTGATCAAACGAAAATCACTTAACCCAAGGCCCACGGATTCGTTGCTCGTCATTTTGCGACGACGGCTTAGTGCGCCGCCTTCAGTGGGGACCAGGACTTGGAGTGGGCGGGCCAGATACCTCGGATCGCGTGCGGCGGCAGCGCCAACTGCATGTACCCCGCATGGACGGCGCGAGTAACGCCGCGGCGCTCCATCGAAGCAGCGCACGCACAGGCACAGATCGGCCCTTGGGCTGCTGCCCCTGGTTCGATAGCGCAGCGGGGGGGCACGATTTTGGCATCTGCATAGGTCCCTTTGCCTGCTGGATCTATTCTGGGCCGCCATTTGCAGCGGCCACTTTGTGCTAGCAGCAGCCCGAATTCCAAGGGGACTCCCTCGTTTTGGCGGACAGCGGAAAAGGGCTGCTCGCGGTGGCTGGGCTCAGCCTCTGGCGGTCCCTCTTTAGCAGGTGGCTACAAGTAAGTAGGTACTCCTTGTACTGCTCCGTGCAGAATACCAGCAGCGGTACCTTACGCCGTACTCGTAAATGCCACAGGCCCCATGCTTGGCGGGCCCTCCCCTCTAAAATTCAATGGGCCGTCCACTGTGAGCGCTGCGATCTGTCTCCAGGAAAAGCGAAAAGCGCACTGATCCAAGTGGTCCCTCCCCCCCAGTCCCTCTTCCTGCATCAGCATCGCACCACTGTCTGGCAAAAAGAGAGAACAAGAAACCGGCTCCAGCCTTCGTTTTCGATCCAAACCATCGCTGGAATCCTCTTCTCCCTCTTTTTTCCCTCTTCACTCGCTTTCTGTCTCGCGCCCGAGCCAGAACATCCACTCGCTTTTGTTTCCCTTTTGGTGCCGAACGCATCCGCCGCCATCCGTTAAACCTTCCCGTGTCGTCAGCGACGCTCTTTATCTGATTTTTTTTTCCCTTCCCGCCTCGGAAAAGGAAATTCGCTCTCGCTCCGCAGATCTGCCATTTCGTCATCGACCGTGCATCGCGAAAACCAGCGTCCGACGTTGTGAGCGACTCCCCCGAGCCGTTCGTTCAGAGCATCTGCTTCTCGTTTCTTGGCCGACTGTCGAGAGTTGTATTCGAGGGGGCGCTTAGGTGGCCCGCCCAGATTAATTGCACCGAACGGCAGCAATAGAGTGCAGATACGAACCGCGCACACCGGCTTTCTCACTCTGCATCCGTCTGACCTCGTATTCCGCCCAATTTCCCCTCGTCATCAAAACAGCCTTTTACAAGGACGACCCCGACGTCAGCGGCCCGAGGAAAATCGTCGCCTGAATTTCGAACCGCTTTTGCTTCGTGGGAAGAAAAAGAACTAACCGCCATTCACCATGCGGTCGTTCCTGAGGGCGCCGCTGGCCGTGCTGGCCATGACGGCCTCGCTGCTGTCGCCAGCCGCTGCGGAGAAGATGCTCTTGTCCAACTCGCTCAATCTCTGTCAGCAGGATTCTAGTTTGCAGGCCAGTCTGTTCAATGTCGTCTACACGCCCGCCAACAACTCGGCCAGCATCAACATGGTCGCCACCTCGTCTGTCCAAGGCAAGGTCCAGTTCGACATCGAGGCGTCTGCGTACGGCTACACCTTTCTCAGACAGACGCTTGACCCTTGCGACATTGGCCTCGCCGGTCTCTGCCCCATGGTGTCTGGCAAGCTTGCCTTTGGTTTCAATTTGCCTGTCAGCGCATCTGCCTCTGATCGCATTCCCGGCATCGCCTACCAGATCCCCGACTTGGACGCCACCGTCAAGGTTCGCGTCAACTTGACGGGCACTGGCGAGAGTGTTGCGTGCGTCGAGGCCGACATTTCCAACGGAAAAACCGTCAACCTCATTGGCGTCAAGTGGGCCACCGCCGTCATCGCCGGGTTGGCTCTCGTCTCGTCGGCCATTATCAATGGACTGGGACATTCCAACACCGCTGCTCATGTTGCCGCCAATTCCCTCTCGCTCTTTGGTTACTTCCAGGCCCAGGCCATCGTCGGTCTCTGTGGCGTCCGTCTCCCGCCCATCGTGCAGGCTTGGACCCAAGATTTCCAGTGGTCCATGGGCATCATTCGTGTGGGCTTCATGCAGACGATTTTTACCTGGTATCAGCGCTCTACCGGCGGCACGCCTTCCACCATCTTCGACTCCCTCACCACAGTTTCCGTTCAGATTGAAAAGAGAGGCCTCTCGGTCGCGCGTGCTGGTATGAACCTCTTCAAGCGCGCCGTGGCCATTATGCCCAAGCCTGCCGTCGAGCTTGTCAAGCGCGCCAACATCACCACCGGTTCCGGAAGCTACATCGTCTTTGGTATCCAGCGAGTCGCCTTCAAGGCCGGCATCGAGACCACCAACCTGTTCATGACTGGCCTTGTCTTCTTCTGGCTCTTCGCCCTCTTCACCGCTGGCTCTGTTGTCATCTTCAAGGGCCTCCTTGAGCTTCTTGCAAAGCGAGGCATTCTGAAGAACGATCGATTCATCGAATTCCGAAACGGATGGATCACCGTCCTCAAGGGCATCCTCTTCCGTGTTTGCCTGATTGGTTTCCCCCAGATGGCCATCCTTTGTTTGTGGGAGTTCACTCAGCGCGACTCGTCCGCCGAAGTTGTCCTCGCAGTCTTTTTCTTCTTTGGCCCGCTCATTACCCTGGCCTGGGGCGCCAGCAAGGTCATTCGCATCGCCCGCCGCTCAATCTCTATGCACCGCAACCCGGCCTACATTTTGTTCTCGGACCCGCAGGCGCTCAACAAGTGGGGCTTCCTCTACGTACAGTTCCGCGCCTCTGCCTACTATTTCATTATTCCGCTTCTCTTTTATACCCTCATCAAGTCCATGTTCATCGCCTTGGCTCAGCGCAGCGGCGTCACCCAGGCCATCAGTCTCATCATCATCGAAGCTGGTTTCCTGATTGGGGCTTCGGTCCTCCGTCCCTGGATGGACAAGAGCACCAACTCCTTCAACATTGCCATTGGCGTCATCAATTTCCTCAACGCCATCTTCCTCTTCATTTTCACCAACGTGTTCGATGCCCCCTTGCTGGTTGTTGGCGTCGTTGGCGTCGTCCTCTTCATCCTGAACGCGGCCTTCTCCTTGATCTTGATCCTCATGGTTATCGTCATGACCATTATCTCGTTGGTCCGCAAGAACCCGGATGCGCGATACCAGTTCATGTCTGATGACCGTGCCTCGTTTATGAAGTCGCAGACGCAATTGAATGCCACTACAGAGCTTGACGCCCTGGCTGCTACGGCTCGAGGCGACAAGCTTGGTTACAAGGCTGGTTTTGATTTGGATGATAACGAGTCCATGACATCCGCTGAAATCCGCAAGAATCGCGATACCTCTGCCTCGTATAGCGTCTCCGCCACCAATTCTCAAAACTCTTTCTATCCCAACGCTCAACATCCCCCCAACGCCGCCATCCCCCTTTACCCTGCTCAGCGAGGCCCTAGCCCCCTGCGAGAGGGCGTGATGAACCCACATGCTTCAGGCGTCTCTTTGGCACAGCAGCGGACCAACACTGCCAGTCCAGCGAGCGGACATCGGTCTCAGCACAATGCTAGGTAAGAACTATTGAAAACTCGTCTTTTAAATCACAAGATCTTTAGCTAACTAGATGTGTTCTTTGTCTTATTTAGCCCATGGCAGCGTGGTGCAGGTTATGACCACTAAAGTGCTTTAGGCAGAAGACGCTGCATATGTGCAGTTTATGACTCTCGAGTTGGATTTAGCTCGGCCTTGAATTACCGCTAGTACCGGGCTACTCATTACGTCGCACCAGCTCAGAGCTAGGGGGACATGATGGCGTTTGTAAGGGGGTGTTTTGGCGTTGAGGGACCACGAGGTCTTGCCCACCAGAGGCTCGCCTTTTCTTTTTATCATTGTTATCATCTCACTTCTGCTCCTTTGTATATACGCCTATCATTTATAAGGAGCTAGGATGCGGAGGTAGGGACTATCATTTTATCACGTTTGTATGACAATTGGACCAGACCGGTCTAGTAGTACTTGAGGGGTTGTATTCCTCGTGTTGTAGGATAATGTTAAACAAAGTCAAATTATTCATGCCAAACTACTCTTGGTGATGATGCTGTTACAGCGTAATGAGCATATGGTTTGGTCTAGGAAGCAGAATATTGCATTAAGATTGCATAGAATTCGCACCGACTAAGACGAAGCAACGCTTATCCATCTCTTGCTATTATATCTTCTACCCGATTCTTAGTTCCATGCAAAATAAGCGCTGTATAGTTATGCCAGCGTTCGCCTCTCTTAAATATAAGATATATATATTGTCAAGGTAGCCTGAGCACTATGGATATACCAGAGAACTGACTGAGGGCTATTTCGTGCCTGAGATGAAAGCATCAGATTCCCAGCAAGAGCTAATTAAGAGACGATGAGCGAATAGCCCCAAGCGAGTCTGATACCCCCAGCTTTTGACACTGCTTCAAGAAACCCGCTTCAGTTGGCTCATTTCCTCTCGCCATCTAGTCTACCAATACTAAAACCAGCGTTAACCGGTAGAAATAGGAAATGGCCCATGACAAAGAGTATTTCATTGCATTTAGCTGAGACGTTACAGCAGCTAGGTATGGTCCGTGGCAAATTGCTCTGAATTCATTTTGTTTCGCTGGCTGGAGGCGAAAATATATGCAGTGCTAGAAGTGGATCGACGTTTGCGGCATACTAATGCTGATGCCCAATCTGTCGCCACATGAGGGTCTACAGAGTAAAAGGTTCTGCCACCAGGAAATACAATACTCCATGCTCACAAAGAATAACACAACTAATACATCACGAACAGTCATTCCAAGGAGAGGGAATAGTGAATAAGTCTAAATAAAAAAAAACTCCTTACACAAGAAAGACATTCCAGATCCGACGCCAAACCCGGGTTATGTGCCCAGTATACCGATGCCTCACTTTTTCTCCATTGTTGTTTCCTTTTTTTTTTCTTTTCTTTTTTCTAGTCCCCAGGTATCCATTCATTTTGCTCTAGCTGCCGCTATATCCGTTGAATCGCTTGAATCACGAATGAGTCTACAATGAAGTGGAATCGTGTAAACAAACACACAAGGCGAAAGCGTCAAGGGAAGAGACAAAGTGCAAAAGAAAAAAATCGCTTTTTTATATCCCCCCCAAAGCCTTGCTATCCGAAATTATCGCCAAGATGAAAGGGGAGGGACAGGACTCAAAAAGTAGAGAGAGAGAGAGAGAGAGAGAGAGAGACATGCTAAACGATCCAACAAAGGGAAACAACTTGAATGAGCAATAAATAGCCAGCTAAGAAGACCAAAGGAGGACGCTGTCTAAGTAGTACTAGGTATTTACCAAGGCAGCGCTAGTATTAAAGATAAGAGGTAGGTTTTTGACTTGGAAAAAAAAAATAGAGCGGCAAAATAAGTCCGAAACAGCATAAAGGAGAGAGGTAGAGTATCAAGTGTTGTACAGGAGATGAGCGGTAGGTGGTAGCCATTTTTTTCACATCTCTCGCCCCCCCCGGAATTCTTCTCCCATTATAGTTTGCCAGATTAAGCAGCAACGCCTCGACGCATCATTACAAAAAGAAAAACGCAAATAGGGCAACAAAAATAAGCAAACAAGCAAAAAAAAAAGAATAAAAGAGTAGAAATAAAAAAGGAAAGGAAAGAAGAGGGAATAGGTTGGGGGGAAATAGTATGTTACAAGTACTCAAAACACAAAACC
Organism: Trichoderma brevicompactum; assembly: GCA_003012085.1. NCBI lineage: Eukaryota > Fungi > Ascomycota > Sordariomycetes > Hypocreales > Hypocreaceae > Trichoderma > Trichoderma brevicompactum. The sequence continues at coordinate 25,668 of PXNZ01000710.1, forward strand.
CTCCTGTATCAACTTATCGACATCCCCTCCCGCCGCGGCCACGGCCTTCATCGCCGCCTCGCTCAGCCTCCTCCGCTTCTCCTGCGCCTCCTTCTCCCGCCTCGCCTTGGTCTTGGAGCTCCCGCTCGGCGCCACCCCCGTCATCAGGATGTTGCCGTCGCTGGGCGTGAAGTTGACAAAGCCCATGCCGTCGCCCCCAAGGCTGATGCCGGCTCCGACGCCGACGCCACCGCCCGCGCCCGCGTCTCGCGACCTGCGCTTGCGGACGCCCCCGGGAGTGTTTGGTGCCGAGCCGGGGCCCCGGCCGGAGGCGCTGCGGACGGAGGAGATGGATCCCGTGGAGCTGTGCCGGGACTGGTTGCGCATCTGAGGCTGTGCCGGGGTCGGGGAGGCAGAAGGCCCGCGGGTCTTGCGCATGGGGGACGACGACAGGTTGCGATGCCGGGCTCCTGAAGACGGAGCTCGCGGCGGCCGAGTGCAGCGGTCTCCTGCCGGGATGGGCGGTGGCGGCGGGAGGTACGTCTGCGCGGTGAGCCCAATGTCGTTGACGACGGCGGGCTGAGGCGGCCGAGGCTGCGGCATGTGAATCATGAGGCCGGCGGCGTTGGTGTCCGGTATGGCCGCGTACTCGTACGGCAGCTCCCCGTGCTGCGAGTGCATCGCCTGGTTGACGCTGGCGTTCATGCTGAGATCCCACCAGGAGGAGTCCTGGCTCGCCACGTAGTCTGTGCTGGCCCATTGCTCTGGCCCTGCGCCGGTCATGATTTGCTGCTCCCAGCCGGCCTGTTGTGCGTGAGAAGCAGTATCGATGGTGGCGGTAGAGGCAATCATATTTGAGGCTGCCTGATAGAGATGCTGCTCGCTCTTGATGCGGCGATTGGAAGAATGCATTGGCGCGGGATCCATGCCGCCATGGTTATAGTACTGCATACTCGGAGAGTGATACGCCCTCGGCGGCTCAGCAAAGGGGTCGTCGCAGAAGCCATGGATAAAGGTCGACGTGTTGGGGTCATATGTCGTGGGCGAGGGGCTCTCGTGCGAGACGCTGCTCACGCTGCTCTGAGCTATACTATGCATTCGTGCGGCTCGAGACTTGATGGCCATGGGGGGATGCTCTAGTGTAGGAGACGCCGCCCTCTCGACGACGGGAGGCTGCTGCTGCTGCTGCTTTCTGCTCTTCCTCCCGAGGGTGGTTGCCTTGCGGATGGTGGAGGACAGAGCCTCGACAAACTTCTTTGGCTTCCTGGTGGTGTTGGGCGGTGTTGGTGATGGCGGATGCGAGACAGAAGAGTTCTTTTGTGGGGAGTGAAGGGAGATCTCCTCAAGACGTTGGAGCTCAATTTCCGACATGGACTTGCGGCCCAGGTAGTTAAGCTGATGATGCGCTCCACCAGTAGCCGGCTCGGCAGCTACTCCGAAAGCAAGATCCGGAGCATCCTGTCCGTGGCTCGCCGCAGACGTTGCAGGCCCAAGATGGGAGCTGGTAGAGAAGAAGTCGAATTCGTCCGCAGACGAGACAACAGACGATGCGGTTCCCGGCGCAGCGTGGTTCATGAAGAACGAATCCGGCACGCTCCCTATCGTCGAGCTCCCGCTGCGGCTATCGTCGACGGGAGTCCTGGCAATGCCATCTCCGTCAAAGTCCATAAACTGACCAAACAGGTCGCTCGACGCATCAGAGGGCAGCCCGTCGGCCCCCTGCCAATACATGCTGGGATCCCTATCGGCGGTAGACTCGACCCGGAACTGTGTCGCCCAAAAAGCCATTGAAGATTCGTGGTGGCAAGTGTTTCTTTTTTTCTCGAATTCGGGAGTGGTGGGTTGATAATAAGTTTGACGGATGCGGCTAGTATCCAAATTCGTTCATCACAATGATGGGGCTTGATAAGTGAATGATGCCAGATGCTGTATGGAGCGGTTTGGTGTTGGCGTTGGCCGGATTCGTTTATACAAAAAAAAAAAAAAGCTTAAATGAGGGAGAGAGAGGGAAAATCAGTGGAGATGTGTCTTGAAGACGGACAAGTTGAATTCAAAAGAAAAAGAGAGACGAGGATGAAGGAAAGAGAGAGAGAAGGTCAGAGAGACGGACATCTGTCGACTGTCTATTCTCAAGCACGGAGCGCATATTAGATTCATTAACTAAACAGCCCATCTATACTAAAAAAGACGATATTGCGAGCCAATCTGCTCTCCGGAAAGATACCACAGCAACCATAGCTTTCCGTTCCTCGCTGATTTTTCCCCATACGGGAGAGGAATGCACGGGGCCATGGCGACGCATTCCATTGCCTCGTCCAGCTCCATCGCCACAACTGAGAGAGAAGGCCCAGCCTCATCATGAGCCATCGCACTAGCTGATGGCCCAAGTCCAAAAGAGAAGCCAGGGTAGAAGGACTATGGAGCAAGAGGCAATAAGACAAAGAGGCATCTCGCTACGATCTGGTGTCTGGAGCTCATCGCATGTGTGTGTGGGGAGGGTTTTTTGCCTTGCACAAGCTTGACTCGCCCACATGGTCGTAGCAACAGACGTTGGCTCAGATCGATCAGCGAACCACGCCTTGGACATGCTGCTCAAGAAATGAGAGGTCGATACCGGTAAACAAGATGAAACGAAGCGGCGCTCTGACGAGATGACGGCACTGGCCACCCTGCATATCGTGAGCCCTGATGGCGGCTGCCGTGAGGCATCCAAACCTTCTTCTCCCTCCGCGCCCTGCATTGTTCGTAGCAGTTGCCAATGTGACCTTGAGCCTAGCGCACTCGCAGCCAGCTCCGTCAAGGACCCTCACGAGTGTCGATCTCTTATCCTTCTCATCTCAAGCAGTCTATAGCCGCTTGGTCCGGCAAATTGGTCCATCAAGGCCATGACCACACTCCTGGGCGCAATGTTTCAGCGACGAATGTCATTGCCAAGTCAACAACCGCCCTACAGGGAGAAACCATCCAGGCATCGCCAGGCTAAGCAGGGCCAGCGCAGCCTGCCCCCGTACGATGTGTACAAAGGGGGAGGCAATGATCCCCTAGGAAAGGAGGGTGAATGTCTCTGAAGAACAAGAGGAATAATTAATTCTTCGTTCCGCCATGTACCGATTCTGATTCAAAGCTGCAGTAGTCCTGAGCCTGGATATAGTAGCAAATCCCCGGAAGCTTTTCCGGGCTCACCTGGCACCACCCTCATGCATCAACATGCCGGCTTTTGGCGGCACAGGGATCACTCGACCCTCGCAGCTAGGAGATGGTGGGAAGAAGAAGAAGAAGCAGAAAAAAAAAGACCGATGCAGGAGCAGGGACTCCTAGAAACGTGTCAAGCACGTGGCGAAGGAGAAAAAGCAATTTCCCGGGCCAGGTAGAAAAGCCAACAGAGGAGGGCGACAGCACCATTCTCATGCCTGTGCTTCTGGGTTACACGACCCGTGAAGCGGCCTCGATCTCAACTGGCCGATCCTTTTCTAGGAAGTGAGCCCCGAGGGCCCAGCAAAAAAAAAAAAAGGGAGAAGCATCAAAGAGGGGGGGGGGGGGGGGGAAGAGACCCAGC
>PXNZ01000711.1:0-11543 GCA_003012085.1 Trichoderma brevicompactum
GTCGGAGGGGCTGAGGGGGATGTTTGCGGCGAGGTAGTGGCAGCGCTTGGAGAAGGCGTCGTTTTCGACGTCGGGCACGTCCGAGTCGAGGACGACGAGGGAGACGAGGCGCTGGCCCGGGTTGAAGACCTGGACGCGGAGCCGCGGCGGGTTCTCGCTGACGAGGGAGTCGACGACCTGGCCGGGGGGGATCTTTGCGTGGCGGAAGAAGAGCTGGACGTCGGCGACGGGGTCGAGCTTGGGGAGCACGTCGGGGACAATGTTGAACTGCTTGATGCGCTGCGTGATGAGGCGATAGTCGTAGGAGCGCCATTTGCGCTCGGCGTAGTGCCGGTAGATGGGCTTGTTCATGTCGCCTGGATATATACATGGTTAGCACCTTGTCTTCTTTTCCCCTCTTCTTTGTAGGATCATGTCATAGCAGCACAAAGACCAATGCCTACCTAGCCCGTCCTCAAAACGCTTCTTGACCAGAGGGTCGTTAATGTCCGCCTGGATCTTGAGCTGCTCGACGTAGCGCCTCAAACTGGCCAGTTTGGTGTCCTTCATCGGCTGCCCGCCCTTTACCAGCGAGGCATCCTTCTTCTCCAGCGCCGCAATCTTCTCCAGCTCCTCCTTGATCTTGGCAACCTTTTCCTGCCGGTCTGCTGCGAGAATGGCCCTTGCCTCTTGGAAGGCTTGATACGGCAGCTGCTCAAAGGGGATGTTGGCAGTGGTGCGCATGGCGACTCTTCGCCTCCGCGAGCCGATGGGCATCTTGCCCGCCTTGATCAGGTTGCTTTCGAATTCCGGCAGCACGCTGTTGGGGTCGAGATCGAGGGGACTGGGCTGTGCTCCGGGAGTAGAAGAGGCTTGCTGCTGCACCTCGGCGGCGGCAGCGCGGGCAGCCCCCGTCGTGAAGGGCCGGATGGCGCATTGCTGGCGCAATTGCCGTGCCAATGGCCTGGCAACAGCCTGACACCGCGACATGATCGACGCCTGTGCCTGCGATGCTGCTGTTTTGAGGGGGGAGAATGGCAAAAAAAGGGCCTTGATATATATCAAAATCCCAAGTGCCAAATGGTGGTGGTGGTGGTGCAAAATGCTCTGGAGTTGCGATTTAGCCCCGCTAAAATTTTCGGCGGCCGGAGGCGGAAAACGCCGCTAATGCTTTTGCACCACCCACCTTTTCTCGTTTGTCGCTTTCCACTCAAAGAGGTGCAACTGACGACGGCCAGGGCATTGCTGAAACTTCCCAGAAGCGTGCTTTTCTTCTTCTTTCGACATGGCTGGAAAGGGAATTGGGTGCCTCAGCGAGGCGCTGGCTGCGCTGAGGGTATCTGCGTCCAAGGTATGTTTGCGTGCTGGGAGATCAAATATGCGATGGGAGAACTGACTTGCGAGTAGCCGGCGACGACAGGATTCAGCAGACAGTTTACACGGTCAATGGCCACTGAAGCACCAGTAAAAGACATTACAAAATCAGCTGCCAATGCGCAGTCCATAATCCAGTCATGGAACCCAAGTACGCCTCAACCTCACGAGCCTCGTCAGATAGAGCTCTTCAACTAACCCCTCCACTCAGTCTCAACCGTCCCAGTCACCATCCACAGCTTCCCTTCTCTCGAGCCGCAGTCCCTCGAGCAGTGGTCCGTTCAGCATCTCTACCTCCCCCTCCGCCGAGATCTCCTCCACCTCGCCGTCGTCTACGAAGGCGACAACACCCGACAGGGCACCGCATCCTCCAAAACCCGCCACGACGTGCACGGCTCGCACCGCAAAATGAGGCCGCAGAAGGGCACGGGAAGAGCCCGTCAGGGCAGCAGGCAGAGTCCTCTGCTGCGCGGTGGTGGTAAATCGTTTGGTCCTCACCCTCGCGACTTTGGAACCAGGCTCAACCGCAAGGTCTACGACAAGGCATGGCGAACAGCGCTGAGCTTTCGGTACAGACGAGGCGAGCTCATCATATGCGAGGACGGCATGGAGTTGTCGATGCCTGAAGACTTTGACCTGGTGGCGGAAAAGTACCTGAAGGATGGCCTGAGGGAGACATATCTGAAAAAGTACATGTCTGGCGTCCTGAGCACGTTGGGGCTTGGCCGTGAGGACGGCCGCACACTGTTTGTCACGGGTGACCGAAGAGACAGGCTATACGAGGCCATGGAGCAGGTACCGTGGGAGGGACGGGCGCTCGATCTGGATGATGTCGATGTCAAGGACTTGCTCGAGACGGGCAAGGTGGTTATGGAGAGGAGTGTGCTGCGCGAGATGATTGAGCAGCACCAGAGCGACTTGGTGAGCAAGATTGTCATCAACGGGTTTGCCAAGGGAGGGCCGGCGCTGGGAGAAAAGGTTCTGTGAGTGTGAATAGAAACGGAGACTATAGATCTGCTCGTCTGTCGAGACGGTCAGGGGATGAGGAGAGATGTGTACCCAAAATAAATGTATACTAGTCATGGATTTTATATATCCCTGAATCTCAATGAAAATAACTTGTATGATTTGATGGTGCAATATGTTTGTATCATGAAAGTTTTGATTCAATGGTTTCAAATTTCAAATAAACTCTAGTTTGAACCAATATCAATTTAGCTCTGCAATCCATATTTGACACAAAGCCTGTCTAGTAGTAGTTCAAGTGAGAACCACCAGCAAACTAGAAAAACTTGATACATGTTGGCAACTACCATTTACATAGGTAGCCCATAGAAAAAGAACCCCGGCATCTTGTACTTGAAAAAAATCCCATTCATAGCTTAATGTACCCGGTTGATGCTAGATTACAAGCCAGATGTCATTTTGAGCATCACCAAACGCCACCCTTGATCATAACAGTGGTTCCCAGCGAGATATTCCAATTCTCCCATTCTCTAAAAGTCGCAAGTATTTTCCCCCATATTCCAGGGACATCATATTGGACCAGATTGCTTGCGTGGGTATCGCAGAAATTAGAGCCTTCATACAGCTTCTTATCGTCGGGGAGGAGGGTTGAATCCAGGAGGGGGAGGACCGCCAGGAGGGAATCCAGGAGCGCCAGGGAAGCCTGGGGCACCAGGGAAGCCCGCAGGGGGAGGGAACTGGCCAGGGAAACCGGGAGGAGCTAGAATCCAACAATTAGTACCAATGCTTCCTAAAAAAAAATTGAATGCGGGTGCCAACTTACGACCGCCTCGTCCAGCAAAGCCAGGAGCTCCAGGAGCACCTCCAGGAGCACCAGGGAAAGGAGGGAAGCCTGGTGGGGGAGCACCTCCACCAACACCAGCAGCCGGGCCGGCAAGAGAAATTGGGGCCGCAGCACCACGTCCAGCAGGTCGAGCAACACCAGGGCCGGCCTGAAGAGTTGAGGCAATTCCGCCTGTAGTGGCTTTGCCGAGTCGGGCGCTGGGATCGGCGGGAGGCGGTGACTCGACGGTCAGGGAGATGATGTGTGCTCCACGAACAATCACCAAGCCCAGCGTTCGCTTCTCCTCTTGAACAACGGTTTGGCCAGTCGATGAGCCGCCGGGAGCAGCAGGCTTGTTCTGCTTGCGCTTGATGCGACGGAATTCCTCAGTGTCTGCCAGAACGAGGTTCATGTGTCGGTCGTAGGCGAGCATCTGGCCGACCAGCTGTCGCGAGTCCTGGAGGGTCACGCGCATCCGGTAGTTGATCTGAAAAGTCCATTAGTATGTGTCACGTCAAAACCGATGGATAATCGAGGGTGTCTGCATACGTAACCGGCCTAATCACGTCTCGTTAGTCTAACCATGTCAACGTCAACGCTTCAAGAGATGGCGGGGAGAAGAGGAACTGACCATCTTGCCAAGCTTGTTTGACGCCATTTTGACGATGAGATGCTACGAGCGTAGCTCCTCTGGTTTGTCCAAAAATTGATTGTGTGGTTTCGACAAAGCTGCTAGTCCTCAGCCTCGTCGTCGCTGCTCTGGTGCCTCGTGGGAAGCTTGAGAGTCTGCGATTGATGTGGTGTTGAGATGCTCGGAAAAAAGCAGCTCCACGATTTTGGACCCAAAATGCCCCGGACTACAATTGGGGTGGAGCCTAGCGTGGCAGTTCCTCGATACCGACGTTTTCTAGAGAGTGGCAGCGTAAGGCAAGGTAGATGATACTTTTCACGTGCTATATCACATGACTTCTCTCGTCAGTGATCTCGTCCCTTTGAACACCAGATGAAGCCTTCATATTCCAATGCAGCTCATTTCAAGGATATTATGTCCTGATTCTCCAAGTGTTGTGTTTTCAAGTCTGTAAAGCACACTTTTTGCCCGTTGCCTGCAAAGTGACACCTTCAATGGCTATGTGAACGTTTACAGGCAGCAACAGCAATCTTCTGTCAGCGCTCATTACAACATTGCATCTAATGATATGAGTGGAAAATTGATGGGTATTCTATTATAATGCTAATAACATACAACTAAACGCAAATGAGCAGTAATCCAACTAGAAGAATTCCGAGCAATTATCGCATCTACCAAATGAGGGAACCAGAGTTTAACAAATTCCAACAAATATACCCGGTCTATTGGGTGCCTTGGACTCGCCTTATCCTCAACATTGGCATCGATAGACCAGTTGAAACACCCCTGCTTTGGGTGTATCGCTGCTCAATCTCTTCCAAACTGTGTCCTCGCGTTTCGACCATTCCCAACGCCACAATGACAGTGGTAAAGAGGGAAGAAAAGGCAAAGAGATAGTAGACTCCGAACGTCGACTTTGCGATGAGCACCGGCGTGATGAGTGCAACAAGATAGTTTGAAAACTGCAATGAATTAGTGTTGTGTGCCGCAAAATCACTAAAAACATTCAAGTACATACCCAGTTGGCGCTTTGAGCGAGACTCGACGCGCTACTCCTAGTCTTCCTGGGCAGGCTCTCAATCAGGAAGATACGGAAGCCAATTGCCCAAGTTCCATTGAATACCATGGCGAACAGATAGATGGACACGATAACCACCCATTTACCGGCACCTCTATCAGCATGGACCTTGTCGGCAGCATACAGAGATCCCATCAAAAGCATGAGGGTGGTAATCATAATGCCACCCAAGAGACTGGAGGTTCGTCGCCCCCATTTGTCTGCTAAAAAGGTGGCCGGTATGGTGATTCCGAGAATAGCCAGTGCAGAGACGCCAGAAGCCAAGAATGACGCCTGCTCACCGCTCAATCCAGCCTTTTCGAATAGAACCGGTGCATAGTAAAATACACCATCGATTCCGGCCAGCTGTTGCATGGCCATGATGAAGCAGCCAAAAATAGTACGGGCACGGAACGGCGCTGAGAATGCCTCCCTGAATCCGACAAACGTCTGCTTAAAGTCTTGCCAAAGGGTCTCTTCTCCGGGACTGTTGGCTTGCCCTTGGATCACGGACTCCTCTAACAACTTTTCGCGCTCTGCTTCGTCAAACCCTAGGCGAATGAGGACCTCACGCGCCTCCGTAAATCGACCTCTTGCTAATAGCCAACGTGGAGAGGCTGGAACGAGCCAGTATGTTCCAGATAGCAAGAAGCCGAGAGCTGACGAGATCACCAATGGGAGGCGCCAACTGAGCGTCATTGACGGGCCCAGACGAGAAGTGCCGTAGCAAATGAAGAATCCAGAAACAACACCCACGACAATGGTGAATTGCGGAAGTGCGGTCATCACGCCTCGGACCCTGGTTGGCGACATCTCTGAAACCTGAACCCACGCATTACTCACAAAAAGGCCCTCGCCTACACCCTGGATAAGACGCCCAATAATGAAGGCACTGAGTGAGGAGGCGGAGGATTGGATAGCCGCACCAACACCATATATGAAAGCCCCTATTGAGAAGATGCGGACCTGTCCGAACCGGTGAGCAAGAATACCGGCAATGAGCGCCGTAAAGGCACCGGAAATGAGCACAGACGAAACAACAACTCCGTGAATGGTAGGCGAGAAGTCGCCAAAGGTCTTGCGGAAGGCGGGCATTGTCGTCACAGGACCAATGTTGCCTGTATCTAGACTACAAGTGGAGGACATGTCAGTAATCTTGGGATACCGAGAAAAACACAACATCATATCATTACGCACCCAAAGAGTATAGGGACACTGGACGCCGCCAGACCGGCCCATACATACAACGGTGGTGCTTTCAACCACTTCATTTTGCAAGTTACGTGCTTCTCAGCGTTCACAATTTTACGATAATGGATGTGTTAATTATTCCCAGACACCGCTGGTCCGGAGTTCAATTTGAAAGAAGAGCGGCTGGCCGGAAAATATATACGCTAAAGACAAAAACTATGTGAACGTTCATAAAGAGTCATACCGATACTAGCGATTATTCAGTCGTCCGATTCCAAGCACTAGCCATCGTGTCTAGCTCCGGAGCTTTGAACTCCGGGGAGCGCAGACAAATTCACGGCCCGGAGTTTAGTAGCGCGCGGAACTGCTGCTTGGGGCAATCAGCTGTGTGAATTGCTTGCACACTGAATACGAGGGCGTTGGGTATCCATCACATAATTTCTATACTGTACCCATTTGTCATCACGAGACTCGTACAATTTTTCCTCCATCTAGTCCCCAACTTTGCATATCCATGACTCGTCTTCGTCTTCCAAAGCTATATAACGTTGAGTGCTAAAGCCTGGGGTTGTTCTAAACGGCCTTTAGCCCCGCAGCTAGCTCTCCGGCTCTTGTGAAGCGATCACGCCTATCTGAATGATCTTACCCTATACGGAGCATACCAATCATGATACGAGAGCAGTATCATAAAGTTGCCATGTCTCCAGTTTTGTCATTATTGCTTCTCTGGAAAGAAGTGAGACGGTAAATACAGCACGGTCTACCCGTTGCGTCATGGTTGGGAAGCATGTAGGGGAGATATCACGCATTCCCTGAATTTCGATTGGGCTTTGAAATGCTGGCTTCAAAGAGTGATGATACACGCCAACCGTTCGTTGGCAGGTTGAGACTATGGATGCTTGTAACCACATTCACAGGGTTTTTATTTTCCTTTGATAAAATGAATGTCTACAAAAAAAAACAGACATTTATGACACTACGTCTATGTGAACCTGATGAGTCACTTTGGCTCAGTAGCCCACATACCAATCACCCAAAAGTATACTATATGAATTGCTTCTTGAAATGAAATCATTTATTCCTCATTGCTACAAAATTCACTGCAAAAATGGATCCAAGCGCAAAAAAATGGTGCCCCCGGCCAGGATCGAACTGGCGACCTTAACATATCTCCAAGAGCCTTTTGGATCTATAAGAGTTAAGTGGTAACCACTCCACCACGGGGGCTTCGGAGTTCCAAGGACTAAATTTGATTTTATAAAAGCATCCTTGCAAATTTCCGAAGGGCTTTACGCTTGCGCAACAGCGCTTTTCGTTGACTGGTTTTAGGCCATGTTTTGGGCCGTGTCTTTGGGATAAGGAAGATGGCGTTTATATAGATGCGGATGGGTGGCAAAAAAATTTGGTCGGCGAAACTAGTGGTTGGCAAAGTTTTCCAAGCCAACTTTTCTGTAAAGTACTGCCTATCGATGTACTGATCCTCATGATACATCTGGGAAGTGGCTCCTCTGTGTGGGTATTGTTGGATAAGCTTCAAATTAAGAATGAAGAAGATTGTCATGTTACAGAAAGATAGACATGGGGTTCCAATGTATATTCCGCAGACTTATACCAGGCTTAGAGATATCTTTGAGATTAAATAGTACACCAAGCAGATGTATTTGTGCTTTGAAAAGAAGAGAATGCACCCTGGTAGCCACTGAGTTGCTATAGGCCTCTACGGCACCTGCTCATGGATATTATTTTATTATATCGACGCCTCATCACCAACTCTTCTCGCGGCCGTGTGTGAGCAAGCCATGACTACCTGCGAAGAGTTGACAATACGTCTTGCCTCTCATGATAGAATGGCAACATAATAATCTGAATCGTTCATAAATCATCTGTTGGCAAATCAAATCTCTTAATTCCACGCCATGGCTCTCATGTACGTTTTGTCGAGTTGAAAATACCTCTATTTCTTGATCTTAATCATATCTATTCCTCTTGGAAACCTTGCAATTTCTGTAGATCCCGTATTTCTGCTTCTATTTTCACCACAATTTTCCGTGCTTCTTGTACTTCTCGCCCCTTGCCTGCTTCTAGTGCTTCTAGATTCTCCAACTTTTCTCGTGCTTCCTGTCCTTCGCGTGTTTCCGCATCTCCTAATCTTATTGTAAATCCTTGTTGTATAAGATTCTTCCGTGTTGCACGCAATTCTTTTGCTAGTAGTGCGGCTTCCGATTGTAATGCTTGTAGTCTTTTTCGGGCTTCTTCTGCGTCCCGCTGTTTTTTGATCTCTCGTACCTTTGCTGCCACATACTCCAACGATCTCATTTTGTTTGAGAACGCTTGTGCCTTTTCTATCTTTTGTGCCTTTTGCGTTTCGCCTGTGTATTGATCTCTTAGTACTTCAAAGTCCAACCACAATGATCTCATTCGCCGTGCCAATGCTTGTGCTTCTGAGTCGCTTTGCGCTTCTTGGTTTTTCAGAACAATTTCTGCAAAAATATCCTCCTCCAATAGTTTAAATTTATGTTTGAATACTTTTTCTTCCGCTTCTAGTTGTTCTCTTTCCTCTTGTGCCTCTGGGTCTTCTTGGACATTTACGTCTTTTTCTGCGTCTTGCCCTACAACAATCTTCATAGAGTCTTCGTCTTCATTTGCTAGTCTCCCTCCTTTTCCTGGTAGAGGCTCTCCCACACGAGCACTAAGCGGGGTCTTGGCAAAGTCAATGTGCAGGAGACCGCTGGTACCATCATGTAGTGGTTTTCCATCTAAGCTGTGAAGCGCCTTGGTGGCAAAGGAGACATCTTCAAACTCAATAAAACAAATCGGCCCTTTCCGCTCAGTTAAAAAGCAGAGCTTTTTGTAGCCCTGTTGAGCAGAGAATATGGTCTTGAGCTCCTCTTCGGATGTATCGAGGGATAGGTTTCCAATATAGAGAGTGTTGCATGGCAGGTTCCGATCCGTAGGTGGTAGTTGGTTGCCGTCTGGCACTGCGGAGCCAGGTGTGTCCTGGGCTTTACTAGTGGATTCTTGTGTAATGTCATGATCTTGTTGCAAAAGGGATTCATCTGCAAGATCCTCCCCAAATAGTTGCCCATATATAGTTTTCCATTTTTCATCCCGAACAGTTTTTCTTCTCCAGATATCAGGCCCCCATATCATTTCGGCTTGCTCCCTCACCCCTCCAATAGAAGCTAGCACGTCAAGAATCATGCTCGTGCCTGGTCCTGGGGCATCAAATTGGTCATAGTTTGGTAGTTTTTTCATCTCTTCATTTATCCGGTGAGCGAATACCAGTTTTTGATCCGTTTGAAGTCGTGTTGGGTAGTCGTTCTCGAGCCCAGCGCTTTGGAGAAGCTTTAGACGCCTCAACACCTCGATGGCCTCCGTTATCAACCATGCCTCAAGACATGCGTCGCCAAGTTCGAAGAGCACTTTGTCTAGCAATCTATGTGTTTCCCAGTCTCTTGTCCTCTTCACATAATCCTTTAGCTGGGACTGTATCTCCTGTCTTTCGGCCAAGTGTTGATAGTATGTTTTTGTTCTCATATGCGCTCTTATGCGAGATATTGCGTTTCTAATATCGTTTATTTCTTCTAAATTTGGAGAATTTAGATCGATTTCAATATGGACGTCACTGATATCATCAGTTGCGTTAGAATCCAAATCCAAGTCTCCATTGAGAGACCTATCAGATTCCAATTGAGCGCCATCGCTTTCGAAGTCCTTCTTCTCAATAGCATCCAGGGAGCGCGGCAATGAGAACATCGCAAACCGCTCAAGGTGAAGGGCGATATGGCTTTGTAATTTTTGTATAGACCCCAAGACGATGGAGCAGACAGGGCAGCTTCGCTGGACATTACCCGTAGCTGAATCTGCAAAAGACGGGGAGACTGGGTCATCTTTATGATAGACCTGCGAATGTTTTTCAAATGCCACTAGTGTGGTGAAGATTTCTTCTTCATGCTCGGGGCACCGCAATATCTTTCTGTGAGTAGAGGTCTCATGATGAATCCAATCATCACGACTGTCATACAACTGCTCGGGGTTTAAACATTGCTCATATGTGCAAATATAAGGCCGTAAATCGCGTATTAAATGAGCTCTAGAAAGATCAATGGTAAGTACATACATATTCCAGGGGCTACGAAAGAGATAGGTGTCAAATGCCAGAAATGTCCTTACCTCCAGGCCCTTTCTGATAGAAGGGAAGCAGGGCAGATGGTATAACAATATGGACATTCGAAAAATCTATCTGTCGGAGATATTTTTGGAGGGGCAGGGAAGCTAACAACGTCTTTGCTGGGATTCCACGCTGAGGGAGCATACTCGGAAATGGAGAGATTTAGCACGCCCTCTTTTTCAAGAACCTCTTTTTCAGCTATTTGCGAAAGACGCAGCTGGGTGGCCGTGGTGACGGAGAGTGGCGCTTTTAGCTTCTCAACCTCACCACCCTTATTGTCAATTGCAGTAGATGATTTCTGCGTCGGATCTTCAATAACGACAGATGTATGTTCACGGAGCTTGTCTTTATGCTTTCTCCAGTAAGCAAACTGCTGCCTCCTGCGTCCATTAGCCTGAGCTATGCGACGAACAAGATAAGACTCGGTTCCTGTCGATTTTTTATCCCTGTTCAGCTTTAGGACTGTCCTGATAGGCTCCCAAACTTCATCTTCGTTTTCAAGCCCGGCGTTGTCGCCCGCTGATCTCTGATGCTCGAATGCTGGATATTCCTGCATGGCTCTATGCTTCTCGTATTCCAGGAAAAGTGAACTGACGTAATCGTAGTCCAAACTCTCGAAAGCTTTGAATAGGTCTACTTTGGTTTCCTCGTCAATCTGCTGGAAATTGCGGGCTTTCGAGGATGGCAGCCTAGTTGCCGGATTGCGGATCCACACAGCCAGCTTGTACAAGCGATCAATAGGGTCTTTGATGCTGTCAAGGAGCAGGTCCATATCCGATCCCATTTCAGAGTCAGAATCAGAGTCCTCATCTCCACGCTCAATACTGCCGTTGAGATAATCAAGGACTATCGCTCAAATGTTAGAATAATGTTGAAAGGAGAGCGCTTGCTTGAGAGCTGGCCAAGCTCTGGAGAAGCTCTTCCATGGAAGGAATAATGCAAGAGAAATCCCTTACCTTCATCAAGAGACCTATTTAGATTCTTCATCATCTTATAAATGGCGTCTTTCATGCTTTCAGAATCACGGATTCTGTAATCTAATGCTCCATGTCCCATTACAAAGAGACCGAGGTTCACTGCCCAGAGTTCAAATCGATCGACTTGGGCAAGGAAAAGGTTTTTTGGCCATTCGTACGGCTCATCTTCTATCAAAGCCGGCTCTTTAACTTCCTGGAGATGCTTGAATCGCTGCATGGTTGCGAGACCAACATCAACGAGAGGCTCCATTGGAATATTGTTGAGCATAGCATTCTTTGAAACCGAATCTGGTCTTGAGGCTCCGTTACCCTGTGGGGAAAAAAAAGACAAGAATAGGAGATATCAATCCTCTTGTTACAAAGCGCGTCACCTA
>PXNZ01000714.1:0-34760 GCA_003012085.1 Trichoderma brevicompactum
GGGAGGGAGGTATAGTGGAGAGGGGTAGGAGGGTGAGAGGGAGGGAGCTCTCTGGACTTAGGTCAGCCTGCCTAAGCTGAAGCGGATAAACCCGCGAGCCTCATCATTAAATATTCATCCGGCCGACTATGAAGTTGACAGCGGTAAAGGAAGTGGTTGCTCCAAACTATCCGTCTGACGAGTTATCATGTAGATGGAACCCACATCCTCTAGGACAGAACCAGACAAGTACTCTATTTCTCTAAATGCCAAATAAAATATACTCTTCTTGTGTACATGTATGTGCTGATGCATGCATCTTTTCCAATATCAACCAACGGTGCTCTAAATTACGATTAGATGCCCAAAATAAACCCCGCAAAGAAAATATACCGTATGCCTGTAGATGTCATCACAATCATTTCTTAGTCATTCCGTAAAGAACCAGGCTGTTTTACAATAACTCAATCATGAATGCCACAATTAATCCCACCCCTCCAATGACCCAGCTGGACGTTATTCCCATTGACAATGATGCCAAACTCTCGGGAGCAACACCTGTCTCGGCGAAACCAAGGTACAAGGATCCGATATCTGTCAGCTTGCCTGCGTTATTTAGAAACGACGCGTTGGGTCCGACGTTGGAGGCTTTGGAGCGGAAGGCGCCGAAATAAGTATACCGAGCGATGTAATCCAGCTTGCCAAAGTAATCGAGGGTCTGGTTGAAGAATTCTTCCGTCGTTTGCAAGTCCTGGTTTGCAAATGCGTATTCGGTCACCCAGATATCAGCGTCGGGCCATCTATCGGTCATTGCATTAGCATCTCAGTAATAAGACGATCAGTATTAACACCTGCGTGGGCATATGCCCATACACGCGTACCGAATAGCTAAAAGGAAAGGAGAAAAGAAAAACTCACGTTGCTCTTCTCTCTCCAATGAGAGACGCTAGCCCAGCAAAGTTGTCGTACCAATGCACAGGCAAGAAATCCCACGTGCAATTCTTCCTCTGGTTCCCTGTACTCAAAATTGCAGAGCAATTCGCCAGAAACTGTTTGAGCCATGGCAAGCCATCCGGTCCACCCGTACACGCCGGCAGCCCAAGCTTGATGCCCAACTCGCCCAGGGGTTCGAAATTGGCAACCCAAGCCTGAGCGGCATCTCTGGGCTTAATATTGCTTCCACCGGTGCTGGTTGAGCCATCTGGCTCGTTATAGCCTAGCACATGTGTGATGTTTCTGCCCTGGTCGATGAGAGTCTTGACCTGGTTTAGGAAAGTCGTGTCATTGAGGTTCTCTGTCACTCCCCACATCATGGGCACGAATTCGAACTGGTCTTGCGAAAGCGATGCAAAGGCCGGCGAGGGCTGTGACTGGTAATTGTAATACCATGTTAAATCGCTACCAGACTGCACCCAGACTTTATTATCTTGAGGATAATCCGGATTGGGCGTGAAGACGAGGCCGCGCTTGTCGGAGGCTGATGCACCAGCAAAGCCCGCGAGGAGGAGAGCGTGGAGAAGGGTAAGACTAGCCATCATTTGGATGACGCCTCTGCTGCTCCTCTTCTTGAGAGGGGAGCAGGGATTCGTGAGGTTGTTGCTGACGTGGGGCCGGATCGCCTGAGATTTTAAGATTGACGATGAAGCGGTGTTGAATCGAAGCCGGCTCAGATCGTCAACAGGACTCTACTTTCAAATGCAAATTATTGGAAAGTGATCAAATCAATGTCATTATCGCGTAAGGTATCGAAGGCGAAAGCTGGATAAAAGTGATTTTCTTGGTGCACTCTTCTATTCTCCAATTCAAGAAAATACACGACCCAAGATCAAGACAGTGGACAGAGCTAGAATTAGCACGCTCGCAACCAAATGGCGGAAAAAAGAACGAAACAAAAAGAGAAAAACACAAAAGAAGAGAAAAGACTTGTGTAGAAAACAACAAAAAGGAAAGAAAAGGAAAGAAAACAAGTTTGAGCTGAAAAATGTAAACACGTCCCTCAGCTTCAGGGCGCAGCTGAACGCTATTCAAAGCTATACCACCTTTGCCGCCGGATCGCCCGATCCGTCAGCGCGGGAAGCAGGATAAAAAAAGATGACATGGCGCCAACCAATCCGCTCCCAATGGTCAGGGGTCTGCCAAGGCATTGGCCAATAATGCAACTCTGCTTAATCTAGGGCGCTTGGCATGCAGACAAAGCCATGGTATCGCTCCTAACAGACGGTACAGACGGGCTGCGTGTGCTCCGTAGAAATGACGCATCCGCCTATGGGAGGTTTGGTGTTGTTGGTGTTAGTGCCAGCATGTTTGTGTTCGGCGCCACGCCAAGCTTCGTATTGCTGCACAATGATGCACAAACACCAATATTCTGCTCCGTTCGGAGCATTATTATGATAAGATATGGTTTGGTGTCTGCCAATCGAGCCGTTCGGGTGGCGCCTGTTGCGACCATTACGGTGACACAATGAGCTGAATCCACCCACACAGTTACGGAGGATTCCATGTTGTCATCTTCTCACTAGTCTTGCTTTGCTTGCTTACTCACGCACATTAAGACTCAATTAACAAATATATTGTGCTTTTACTCGCCGTCTATCTTGATGCAATTAGTACAATGCGCTCTCAACGCAAAAATGACGCTACGTAGATGCTAGTTATGCCAAGTGCACGTCTATCGCCAACTTCAACTCTTCATTGCTTATCCGTTTAGAGTGCATTCACCCAGTTGACAGCCTCCTGAGGCTCCAGTCTCTTCATCCAGTCTGCCTCGGCGAAAATGTTTCTCACCACGCCCTTCTGGTCGACTAGCAATGTCGTCGGAATCACCATCTCAGCTGAGTTGTTGCCGTGGCGTTTCTCCAGGTCAATTCCGACCCCATTCAAGGTAGCCACCAAATCCTCCGATTGCGTCCAGACGATGCCTAGCTTATTCGCAAGCTTGAGTCCCTCATCAGTCAGCACAGGGAACTTGAGTTCGTTCTTCTCCGCGGTGCTGAGTGACGAATCGGGTTGCTCTGGCGTAATAGCCACTAGTGTAACACCCCGTGCCTGGAAATCTTCGAGGCGCTGCTGGAAGGCTCTTAGAGCAAGGTTGCAGAAGGGACACCAACCACCACGATAAAACGTAATCAGGACAGGGCCCTTTGCTAGGAGGTCGATGCTGCTGACCGGCTCGCCCCGAGCGTCAGAGAGTATGAAATCGGGCAGCTTCTCGCCAGGCTGAATGGTGGATTTAACATCAAACTTTTGTTGGACACCCGCGTGGGCCTCGAAGATGACATTCTTAGCAGCTTCAGGCAAGTTTGCCGCCATACCTTTGGCGGTCTTCTGGAGCTCAGCGGCAAGAGTAGCAGCCATTGTGTAAGAATTTGTATACTTTGTGTTTATCAGAAACTCTGAAAAGGCGTTTTTATGATTAAACAAGTGAAATCGCAGTCAGAAGACAGAATTCAGTTGCTTTGTTGGTTGATAAACTTGATCAAGGCTTGATTTGAAAATGTCCATCCTCTTAAACGACAACTACATCACTTTATATAGCATTTCGAGGCTCTTGAATTATTCATTCGCTTCAATAATCAACCCTGGCTAATGGATAGGAGGTTTGGAATATTCCATGCACCATGACCTATTTCGTCAGGACTACGAGCCGGGCCCTCCCAGCAACTACCTCATTACAAACACCAGCAATTTCCTAATCGGGACTGATGACTGTTCGCTTTGCAATCCATCGTCGGATCCGAAGCCGAATCAGAGCGAAATGCAATGCAGGCCATGTTCCATGCGTCGTCGAAAGATCTGCTGCTGAACTAGGCGTATCTGCATATGGTATACAAAGATCCACTTTGGCCACTTGCCAGGCTCAATTGTCGAATCACAGCCCAAGGCCCTTCGTCCGAACTGGTCCGCTACATAACGCGGAGCAAGCTAGGATAGCTTCGAGCCAGCCAATCAGGTCAGATCTCTCCGCAGATTCAAAGCATTACTAAGAACAAAAGCCTTGTATGACGGAGTTTGAGTGTGCATACCAGTTAACCGAGAGGCCAGCGGGACTCTGATGCCACCACTCCAACATACGAACTAATAATCAAGCAGGTCGGGTCAAAGCCCGGACGAAGAGAAAGCAATTACGTGCTTGCCTGTACGGCGCTCCGTGCAGCAGCGGCGCTGCAAGCAGACAAATGGACGATCTCCTGGACCAAAGACCCGCCAGGCGCATGCGACTGGGCACAAAGTCGTGCGCCGAGTGCCGTCGCCGAAAGGTCCGATGCGTCTTCCCGCCAAACAGCTCCATATGCCACGGCTGCTCGCTCCATCAGACGCCGTGTCGGGCCCAGCAGCCGCGTCCGAGAGAAAGCGGCCGGCCGGGTCACGCGCAGGTCGAGGCGCTGCTTCAGTCGCAGCCTCTGTCGCAGTCTCTGTCTCAGCTGGTAGCGGACAACGCAGCGCTCCGGCGGCGCGTGGCGGAGCTCGAGGGCCTCATCGGCAGCATCTGCGATGCCCTCGAGCCTGGCGGCGATGACTCCTCTGTGTCTCTCTCTACCTCGGGTGGAACTTCTGCCGCTGGCTCGGCTTCCACTCTGGCTTCTACTGTGACCATCCCGGACATCAACACCAGGGCAATCCAAGTAATCCAGAACCTCAAGAACCATGGGCTCCTGCAGCAGGAGACGACGCCGAGTTATAGCTTCGGCACTGCCCTCACCAACCCCAATATACTTCTCCCTTCCGACCCCGCCTCTTCACTCCTCTCGCCGGGGTCCCTTGATCAAGACACGACCAGTACTCCGTCCGACTATGCAGACAAGGCCGTCACTGCCGTAGATGCGCCTCTAATCAACCTCTTCCGAGATGCGCTGCTCATCCGTGAGACCGAGGGCGAGCTTTACGACGATCCTGAGGACCCCTCCATGATCTATTTGATGAAAGAATCCATCAGCACCTTCAGGCCACCCATCCCCGACGCAGAGACGTTGCGTCTCATCCTCGAGGACTCAAATCTGTTCTGGCCCATCTGGCCAACTTACTACTTTGGCCCTGACCTCTCCAACACCATGCACACCACCAGCGTCGACGCCGCCGAAGCATACATCACCCAAATCCTCAGCTATAGCCGTGGGCCCGAGTTCTGCACGGCAATACTCTTCCTCACCCTCTGCATCCAGCAGCTCCCCCGGCGGTGGAAACGCGTCATCATCTCCCCTGACATCTCCCGCCAGGTCCTCATAGACGCATACATTCGCTTCGCCTGTGTGCTCCTCTCTGTAGAAGGCGAAGAGAGTATCCATACGGTGCAATGCTACCTACTCCTGCACAAGATCCTCATCAATATGGGTCGGCCGCAGAGAGCCTGGGTTGCCATCCGCCACGCCATCAGCGCGGCTACTGTCATTGGCCTGGACAGGCTCGACGCCAGCGCCAGCCTCCAGCGGAAGAGCCTATGGGCCCAGACCTGGCAGGTGGAACGCCAGCTGTGCCTGATGCTTGGCTTTCCTTCCGCCATCACCCCCCTCGGAACCAAAGACGAGGCTACCATGATCCAATTGCTGAATCCCGCGCAAAGGATCCTGCGGCGCATGTGCGTCATCATGGGGCGCGTCATTGAGCGGAATCAGAACTCGGACACGGCTTCCTACGCCGCAACTGTGCAGCTGGATCAGGATATGGAGGAGTTGAAGAAAAGCTTCCCTCCAAGTTGGTCTGAGCCTTACGGCCCCAACGATACCATGTATTCTATTTACTTCCAAGAGGCTGTCAAAATATTCTACTATTCGACCATCAAGCATATCCACATACCTTACATGCTCAAGGCCAAATCTGATCGACGTTACGAGCATAGCTTTTTATCCACGATGGACGCGTGTCGGGAACTCATCCAGGTCTATCTCCGCCTCCGGGGCTCTGCCAAATCAGAATTCATCCAATGCGAGCTCATGGACTTTCAGATTTTCAGCTCCGCCGTCACACTCATCTTGGGTATGTTGTCGGGAGCAGTCGCCGGAGAGGGGTCGCTGCCGGTTGTCTCTTATCGCGCAGAGGACTGGCAGCTCGTGGAGAGGCTCATCGGAGAGTTGAGAAAGACAAACGCGCTGCTGGAATGCACCGTGGCAAAGCAGAGCGCAGAAGTACTGGAAACTCTGACGGCGGCCAGTTTTGGCACGTATAATGTCCAGAAGGACTTTACACTTGTGGTGCCGTACTTTGGAAGACTGCGCATCAGGCAAGGGGAGAGGCAAGACACCAACGGTAATGCCATCGCCAACATCAGCAACAGCCAAATTACTTCCGCAACCACGAGCCCTGGCGATGCATCATCGGTAGCCTTTTCTTCTCTGCCGCCAAAGCAGATCCCTGGAGACCCGTACTACTTGCCCGAGTCCACAAACACCATCGAATTTAGCTCCAACGACTTCCTAAACACTACTTTTACCGATTTTGACTTCCAGATGGATCTCAGCCAGGACTGGTGCAATATTGTGGACACGGGCGCGCAGTACGACTGGAATCAAATGTTTAACAGTGGTAATATCATGGAACTCCGGTAGACAGGTTGAAAACGGAGCATGGCGCAATATGACACGAAACTACGCCGGAGTTGGTGGGCAAGTAGTCTTGAAAACGAATCACGGAGTTTGGGGGGGTTGGCATTTACTTCACTTTTTAATTGTTTATTTGCTTTTTTTTTGCTTTTTTTTTCCCCTTGCCTCACTTTATATACTTATGGAATAAGGTAAAAAAAAAAAAAGCCATCCTGGTTTGGCCATTCCCACCTGCAAATCATGGAATGAAATAGAGTCATGGTGCATGTACTCCGTAGTCCTTCTTAACGGGCACAGGAACCTCTAAAACGATCCCAAATCGCAGTCGCAACATCAACGCGTTCATATTCCATGAATTCTATACAAATAACATGTAGCAAAGACCCCACCATTGCTATTAAAAGTAGTAAGACCAAGGGTGTGCCAACACGTCAAAATAAACTCCTCGTATATTTCGTATATGCGGTTCGCATCCAAATTTAGCAAGACCCGAGACCATCTCCACCACTTGTCAAATTTAAATCGCACCATTAAAAAAAGGCAGATCAAGAGGCGAGATCGCTTTGAAATTACCAGAACAAGATCCCAGGATGTTGTCAAGTCAGCCCAGCCAATCTCATTAATCTACGCTTCTACTAAATCTGGGCATAATTCACTTGGCACTTTGAAAACGACTCTTTGATTGAATTTTGACTTTTCATTAAAGAAGAAAAAGGTATTGGTATATAGGCTCAAGTTATGTACGAGCAAGATATTAAATATTTACACAGGTGCCGCACAGCCGAATGAGGTGGCGACAGTACCTCCAGGTCCAAAGACCTGAATGAGACCCTCGATGGCAGCCCAGGAGCCCATACCAGAGCAGACAAGACCACCGAGGAAGTAGATGACATTCATGATGTTGATGTGCCAGTTGACCATGAATCCACGAGCCCAGCGCTTCCAACCATTGTCGTGGCGGGTAGTGACACCAGTGACGGGGTCAAAGCCCTCGCCAGGCAGAGCAGCGTCAACCTTGACGCGGTATCCAATGTACAGGAAGGCGGGGAAGGTGTAGGTGAAGTTGAGGATAAGAAGAGCGCCGACGATACCGGAGATACCGTTCAAGTTGGGGACGGCGGCACCGACGACGAAAGCAAGAGCCCAGTAGAGGGGTCCCAGGGCGTACCACAACCAGCGGCCCTTGCGAGTGGTGATCGGGGGGAGACCGAGGATCTCCTGGAAGACCTCAACGTAGACAGTCTTCATACCGACGTTCATGTACATAACTAGGGAAGAAATGAAAGTTAGACATTATGCTCATGTAAAATCATTTTCAGTTATTTTTGAAAGAGAGTACTTACGACAAGCAATAGCTCCCGTGATCAGACCCAAAACGTTGTTGGCCGTCTGCAGGTTGAAGGGTTGAATGACGGTGTTGATGTTGGAAGCAGAGTATTGTCCGTAGTGGCCATAGACAAAGGCACCGAAGAAGATGTAGACGACGCAGATGAAGGTCTGGGCGCAGAGCATACCCTTCCAGAAATCCCAAGGGTGACGCATCTCAGCGAGGAAAGCGATGAACAGAAGGGCACCACCGTAGCTGTAGACCATCTGGTTGATACCGTTGAATTGACCAGCGAAGCCAGTGGCCTGCTGCTGGTATTGATCCGGAGGAGGACCAGCAAACAGCTTGATGGGCTCAATGGTCTTGATCAGAGTGGAGCTGGTAACGGCGGAGTAGTCGATGGGGTAGTTGGCGCAAGCAACCATGATGATGATGAAGGAGACGATGTTGATCCAGACGGACAAGTTGGCGAGCCAACCAATGCGCTGCAGAGATCGAATGCTGCCAAAGACCATGCCGACCACCATAAAGATGATGAGACAAGCAATGAAGCAGATCTTCTCACTGGCCAGCTGGGCAATGGTCGTACCACTTCCCAGAATCAACACAGCGACAGTCATGAACTGCTGGATAGCCTGGGCGACGTTGATGAAGTGACGAGCAAACGGACCGTAAACGCGGAAGTATGTGTCACCGAAAGAAACCATGGGAAAACGAGATGAGTCGAGGCCAAGGAAGACCTTCCACAGAATGTAACCAGAGAAAGCAGCGGCAGCGCCAAAGACAATGTACAGAGCGACACCAGGGCCGAATCCGACACTGGCAAAGACGAAAGGGGTTGAAGACCAACCCAGAATATCGGTGGTGATGAGGTAGAACATGGTACCCCAGCTGGCGGTTCTCATGGCACGAGAAGCCTGCTTCCATTCCGCCTCGGTAGGGAGGTTAGAGTTGTGGGTGGTGAGGACACCGGGGTTCTTCTCATCGGTAGGAGAGGCAGAGCCGCTGTTCTTCTCAGCAGCAGCCGCAGCCTCAGCCTTCTTCTTGTTCTCATGGTGGATACCCTTTGAGAAGCGGCCCAGGAAGACGCTCTTGACGGTTCTGGGGCCGTGCTCCTCCTTGAAGGCGAGGTTGGCCTGGTGTTCTTCCTCTCGCTCAATCTTGGCCCAGTACTGGTACTCCTCGAACGTGACGGTGGGGTCGATACGGGCAGCGAAGCCCCAGACTCGTTCCCGAATCTGGGGCTTCTCGAGCTCCTCAGCCTCCTTGTCAATAGCAGCGTTGATGATATCGTTGTCGATAGCAATGGGCTGGAGGCCCCCAGTGGGCTGGCTGGCGGACATGGTGGACGTTGGGGGGGGGTTTGTCCCGGTGCTGGAGATAGACGCAGACCAGAGAACACACACACAACAACCCAAGTCGAGGTGGGAGGGAGAAGGGAGATATAAAGGATGAAGACCCAGAGGAATGAGTTTAGAGGAATGAGAGATTCGATTGCTACACGTGGGAGGACCAGCTCTTTATCAACAAGACTGGGGTGCTTGGTGTGATAATGCAACCCTCCTCCATGTGCGTCTTTCGGAGTAAGGGCTGGGGTTCTCCACCTCCACGACGACGCGAGGATTTACAATAACCTGGCTGGACGATAGATAACGCTGCTAGCCTCGACTGTTTGAGAACTTCTGTCCATCCTTCAGCCATCGGAGGAAGGGGTTCAGTCGGACCGCTTATTCCGGGGAGGCTTGCTATTACTAGTAGGTATCTCACGATGCAATGAGATAGAGGCAACCCGGTGACGCCTAGCATCCACCCCCGCGGAGGCAAAAAGGGCCTTGCCGATAGGGAGAGGCCATCACGAGCGACGGCTGCCAGCATTACTCCAATACACGCCGTGGAGGCGAAAACCAAAAGTTCTTTACGCGCCAGGCCAATTCCGGTGGGCGTGCGTGGAGCATTGTTCTGGAAACCCACGCCAATCCTGGGAAGCAAATAGCGCAGAGGATGGAAGCATCGCAGGGTTAATTCAGGGCAGCGAGAAGTCTCGAAGACGGATAAGTCGGGTTCTTTTGCTGCTCCCAGGCCAGATAACGCAGCAGAAGAGGCGTTCTAACAACTCTATACGGTGGACTTTCACAAATGGAAAACCGGATCCGTCGACTGCAATTGGCACACGAGCTAGGGGGGGGCGTTTCCCCAAGCGTCGGTTGTGGCTCCCACCAGGGCGAATCCATGAGCGGCGAGAGCGAAGATTCGGGGTTTCATGGTCGGGAGAAAGTAACACGAAGCCAGTCACGTGCTGCTGGGCATCCATCTCCGGCCTCTTTGCGGAGAATATGAAACCTGCCTACGGTGCATCACCATCTCGCTGCTAACCCGGAGACATCACAAGAGGCCACTTTCACGGAATTCCCTATCTCAGGAGTGGAGGAAGTGAGGAGGGGGCCTGACTCGCACCAGCGGCTGCCTTGCGGAGAAAACTCCGTCTTGACAGCTTGCGGCTGCTGGGGATGGCACACACGACAGCAATATCGGAGGGCACTCCGGAGGTGAGCCGCTCGCAACGATAATGTTTTATACAAGCGGCCAACTGTGTGAATGACCTGTAGGTGAAAAGCAGCGAGACAGCTCGCATACAATTATCCGGATAAGCGCGCAGGACACAAGTGTAGCCGCAATGCTGCTGCTGAAACTCTGCAGTAGAACCAACCACATGCCTTCTGAGACACCTATGTGCAGCTGCATAACCAGCCCTCGACCTGGCGCCGGGTGCTGCGACAGCGGCGTGTGCTCATACCATGATGGCGGCTCGACTTTGTCTATGGCAACGCCCCCCCAGGGTATTTTCTCTCCGGGAACGAGTGAGTTTGCAAAGGGACCCTGTCAAGCGCCAGACACATATATCCATTCTCGTGGCAAAACGCCGACGGTTCCCCATATCTCCCCCCGAGACCCGTAATCTGTTGATCAAGATCCTTGCAAACCAGTCAAGCAGCGCCACCGCCCTACCAGTATTGATAGATACAAGTAGTGGTATGGCCACGAACTGATTCAATAAGCTCAACAGATACTAGCATACAACAACCAAGTTGATCTATTGGAGATAGGGTTTCAAACAAGAAACTCTCTTCACAAAGCCGCCTTGAAGCGAGGAACTCAAGCCTATCCGGAGGCAGCCAGTGATGTCACCACCACCATGATGGATATTACCCGCGCAAAACACCCCGTCCATCATGGAAACAGAAGTTCCTGCAAGCTGTACCGCGTCTCTCGATCATCTATGAGCCGTCTTGGCATCCGTCCCGTGTCCGCTACGGCTGTATATTACCGCTTTTGGTCGGACTCGCGCTGCCACCGGTCGTAAAAAACTCCGGTGGGCATGCATTGTTAGGGGACCCTCTCACTCTCCTGCTATTTAGTAGTGTTCTCTACGAATAACTAAACATAGAGAGACTAGCGAAACAGGACGGACAAAAGGTGGCGGCGCTGATGCCCAATCCAGGAACACGCGTTTGGAGTTGGCAAGAGATAGCGGGGGGGCGAATGGGACCCATGAATCTTCTACGGCTTCTCATTCTCGGGAATCTGCGATGATGGCGTTGCCAAGAGACTTGTTATGCCTTCAGCAGCCATCTGCCGTGATCGAATGAAACCTCACAACCAACACAACTATTCCTTCTTGTATAAAGGGGTGGCACCGATCTCCATGTCTGCTTGATTCAACATGCCCCCCCAACCAGATACGGTAAAAGATTCACCCATTCTCAAATCTGCAGCCCTATTCATAGCAGCAGCACTGAGACGTTTCTTCCTTGTCTTCCACCGGTACTTTTTTATCCTGTGGCTTGCCAAAAAAGAGCTTATGGGCCATTGCCAGAGAAAAAAAAAATTCCCGTCTTAGCCGATTAGCCTCACGCCCTCCTGGCCAAAGTTCTCCACAACTTCCCCGGATATTACGATGCCGCTCAAAATTCCGCCTGTTTGTCGCAGCTCGCCAATGAGACTCTTGCTTTCGTCGTCTTATCTAACACGCTCGAACACGCACGAACCAAACTATTTCGTACGAGAACGGCGACCAGGATCGTTTAGTTGCTGACCAGCAGCAGCCTAGGCCAGGGGTGGCCACCCTCCGGCGCCCTTAGCGCAGCCATTCATGCAAAGCCGGGATCGGCCTCTCGAGAAATAACGGGGTCGTATGGATCGTACCGACCGTACATCTCGTATATCTGAGTACCACCTACCAACAATAGAGGCTCTGGAATAGCAGGACGACATGGCAATCGACCGCGCAGTATAAAAAAAAATGTACTCACGTTTGGGATGACGTGCTGAGAGATGAATAAAAATGCTGCACAAGCCACTCCGTTTAAGGTTGTGTCGCACGACAATTCAAGCTTGGAGACAGACTTCTGACATTCCCTTGGTCCAGTACCGGGAAAAAAGCCATACATGTCACCTCCCAGCCCTGGTGCTGCGGTCTTATCCGTCTTCAGCCACAAAAAAAGAAGAGAGAAAAAAAAGTTCTAAAAAAATTCCATATCTTAACGCCACCGCTTTTCGCCGCCACCAACAGCCTCCCAAAACAAAGAGATTAGATGTCTCTCTTGTCCAGATCCGAAGAACTAGACGGGCAATGGCCGGACATGTTGAGAAATACATTTCTCTACACCCAGCTCGCGGCCGCCGTGTTATTGTTAGCAAAGACCGACTACCGTAGGCCGCTAGTCCGACGGCGAAGGCAACGGTGACCTTCCTTTCCCCGCTTAGTCCCGACACTCCGATAACACCGCACTTCATGGCGTGGCGGATTCTGTGCTTCATGCCAGCCGCTGTATCGGCACGCAAGCCGCAGCCTCTCGTTCGATTTCTACGTTGTTTGAAGTTGTGGCTTTTGGGCGTCGAGTCAGGGTTAAACAAGCTTGTTCATCTGCTTCGGAATCGGTTCGCGGGTTGTCTTGGGAACACAGTACGGAGTACGCGGAAACTCGTCAACGACGGGTGAGCTACCCGAGGGCGCACTGTCTTTTCTCACTCTAACCCTCGTATTGCGCTATCTCTAGTAATTTACGAGATGCCGACCGAATTCCCTTGCCGCGAACCAATGTCGACCGTAAGACTAACAAAGCCCCGCCGTTACGATCCGTAATCACCAAGACTCGGAAATCTAGCTGGGTTGAGCACATGGATTTGGCAGCAACTAATGGTAATGATAAATCCTTGTTCAGCATTTGACTAGGTGTACGGGCTACGTCTGCCAATAAGTGCTCGTTTTATTGATATCGTCGGCAGGGCCCATGCTTTGAAATCCTTCAAAAGAGCAAGTCATGGCGCTCTTTTGGGATGACCCTTGTCAGGTATGCATGCAGGTAAGATAGCGCTTGGATGCCATGTGGCCTGTAGTATCCTTTGTGGATATTAGCCTGGGATAGAGATGTCACCGAGCACGGTAGGGGGTGTGGCCCACGGTCTCTGCCCTCTACGGAGTACCTGGCAACACTACGACTTGTAGTAGAATGGGTTGCCCGTATCATCGTGGTCGACGAGCATCAGCATCAGCAGCATCAGCACCAGCATCAGCAACATGACCAGGCAGCGCTGCCTGCCTATTATCAGCCTTGAGTCCGTCCGGGAGTCCTGCCGAGGGATAATGCTACCTCACTACCACCCATCCAATAATCCTCCGTACAGCACATGATAATCTCCCGTACGCCGCGTAGCACACCCCTTCTACCCTAGCAGAATGAGATGATGTGATCAAAAGTACTCTCATTAGACTTGACCCCAAAGCCTGATTTTCAAATCATCATGATCCCACAAATCATTCAATATCATCAACCACGACTCTACTGTTATCCCAAAGAGCCCTATCACGAGTCGAATCCCTATCTCAAAATAAGCAAAATAAGTCAAATGTAATAGCTATCTTTCAATAGCACCGGCACACAAACACCCGTGTTAATTCAATGAAAATCTTCCGACTTGGCATCAGCCTCACTCCCCCTTCCAAACCCCCCCATCCACGCCCATCCACACACGCACGCACATGCTTCATGCATACGTACGCCTTTCATCCCATCCCCCCTTACCCTCTTCCAAAGTAACATTAGAAGCAACATTAACTAACCTTAACTTATTCAAACAAAAGAACTCTACTTTTGATTGCGTATTCCGCCAGTTCCGTGCTGCTCCATCACTGCTGCTACTACTATTCTGCCTACGTGGACTACCAGGGGAGTGGATACCTACCATTTGTTCCCCAACAGAGCATCTCCATTCCCCATTCTCCATTCTCCTTAGACTAGAAAAAAAAAATAACCAATGGGCTTCCCACGGCCAGTTGGTTGCCACTTAAGGGGGTCCTCCTAGTGCCCTTTACAGAGACCCCTTTCATCAGCAGGCTACTCGCAGCGAGATCTTCCGTACTCGACTCCAGCAGCGAAGACGGCACGATACATACTCCGTATACCAGCATGAATAAGATGTGCTAATTATCAACCATAATAATAAAGAACCGGTGGCAAAGGGTCATTACCCTCCACCCCCATATTTGCCACGTTGTTATGGGGGACTTGGGGGACGACAAATCAATCCAATTCCTTGACTAATTTGATTCAACATTAGAATTACAGAGACCCTATTGGTTCTCCTAAACATAACTCGCTAAAGCCATGGGCATCTTATCCTATTCTGCGCTATTACCCATGATCCGGTTTCCCTCTGCTCCGCAATATCACATTGATACTACGGGAATAGTACGGTTGTGAAAATGGCCATCTATGAGTAGTGAGTCTGGGACGTGGCGGTGATTTCATCCAGGACCTCCTGTATTAGAGAAACGGCATCAGCCGCATCCGAAGTTTCAACTTTAAACGGAAGCACAGTTCGAACCGGTCCATAGTCATCCTATGTCCTTATGCGTCCACGCAAATATGGCCGGCTCGACAAATCTAGAACATTCACCACATCAAAGTCGTTGACAGAAACTCTCTGACCATATTTGGCGTAAATCAATCGTCTGGCCCGAAGCAACACAAGTCTGAAGCGACTAGTACGACAGGCCGCATCTCTTTTCTCTGCAGACAAGTTCCGCGGAGAAACATCGTCCCTTAATATGACAGCCGTCCAGGTATTGGGTAGAAGATGGCGCATACGAGAAGCAGGATCTCCATACACCACTCTATCCGCCGGCCGTGGTACGAGAAAGCGAGCCTCGGCAGGAATCGCAAGGACCTCGAAATGCTCCTCGGAAACTGACATCTCCGGCCCAAACGACGTCTCTAATGCCAAATTCTGGACTAGTAGTCTGCCAAAATCAATGTCACTCAAAGCCGGACCGCAATGAATACTCCGAATTGTTATCATTAAGCCAATCATCAAGCGATAGGGAGCAATGAGGCCATCTCCAGTGAAAATATGTGCCAAAGTAGGACCATCAAAGGTGCTCTTATACAATAATTGCTCGACGGGAAATGAATTCACCGGACCATTAAGTCTATCGGTGTGAAACCTGGAGAATTTTAAACACGCACGCTCCCACATCAATTTTGACGCGGTGGATTTATCTATCAACGCGGAAGATATTATTACTTTGGAGCATTTATGATCCCAGGCTCCTAGTGCGTCCATGGCTGCCCGGGGTGTTTCTAGCTGTTGCCGTGGACCTGGGGGAGTAAGCAGGTAGAGCGCATCCAGGTCGTGGTCAATTGCAGCCAAGGTGTCCGAAATCTCGTCATCAGCTATCAGGGCTGTCCCCGACAGGTTGATAGATCGAGCTTTTGGGAGAAGTCTCAGTAGATCCCTCATATCTCCGGGCCTCATGCTGCAGAAAGGAGCGAGATTTACATCCGTTTTACCCCTGAACAGTGCTTCAAGAACTCCCAGTGATACAGAGGCTGGTCCTTCCGAGAGGCGCTTGGCATTATTGAGAATGTATTCCCATACAACCTTGTGAGTAGTGGGCATTTCTAACACTTTATCGAGATGACGCAAATCACAATCCCTTCCGGTTGTCAACAGCTCGTCGAGATACTTGTGGATGCACATATGGAGCAATGGTTTCAACTCCGTTTTGCGAGGCTGATCTGTTGCAGGATTATCATCTCTCGCTTTGTGAATGATAAATAGATGACCTATTGCCCTTGTCAGCTTGCGTCACCTTTTTTTTTTTTTTTTTTTGTCGATTCATCCTCATTTCATTCTTTGAAAAATTTGCAAAGAGAAGAGGCATAAGTATGTGCTCACCTCCCTGTATAATTGGGTTCTGCACGATCCCAAACTTCAAAGAGGATCCCCCTATTGAGGGCATGCTCTCCATGAAGGTAAACTTCGAAATGTCGTCACATACCTGCACTCCTCCAATAGGTCTTAGCCACTCCGTTGTCTCGTACGAAAATCGACCAAGATAGGTGACAGCGTCTTCTGTCTCGTTATTATACGGAGCAAAACAGTATGACAGGTTGTCAAGATCCGTCATGTCAATGATTGCCGCGTCACAGGATTTTTCCCACTCCATAGGAGCGTTCCTCGACCTAAATTGTTTCTCCACGGTGCCAAGCCGTTCAAAATGAACTGAGTCATGCATATTACCTAACCACCATCATCATTAGCACACAAGAATCAACCAGTTGAATCTCAAGCAATGTGAGCTTACAAGCACCCCACAAGCCGAGACAGACGCATGTGAGGATGAACGGAAGACGGACTACGTCATCCGCCTTCAAGATACCGCTGCAATCTTCTGAGGATACACAATGTCAGTGCCCGTGACGCCACCATAATCTCTTAGGCTTCACGCACGATCATATTGGTCGTTCCACCCAAGGGAAGAAAGAAAAGAAAGTTCCTGTTCAAGGGCAATTCTGTTGGCTGGGCATGAGAGTATATGCAGGACCCTCAGTACTGCGCGGACTGCACCCAGGCCACTCAAATCGGAATTGGAAATACGGGCCACGACATTCAGGGTTGAATTACGCTGACTAACGACGATGAGTTGAACCATTTTCGCTACACCTTTGGGTCTGAATGCTGAGTTCGAGATGATGGGATAAATAATGTTAACCGTTTTATTTTTTCTTACCGAGATGAGTAGGTAGTTGATCAACATCCCATCTCACAGGAGAGTGGGAGTTATCATTTTAGTTGTCTTCACGCAGTTTGCTCGCTCGAGAGCTCCTACCCTATCTATGGCATTTTTCCAAGATCTACCCAGTACATAGTTAAGCAGTGCCTGGGTAAGTATAGCAGATAATTACTACCTGCTTAGGTAGGTAGGTATATGGCTCATTTCCAGTATATACTACAGTCTATCTAGCGATGCCTTCTTCAGGTCTTCTACATCTTGCCGTTGAGTAGGTGGCATCAAGACTTGCCATCTTGGATGGCTCCTGCGTCAAGGCAGTTATATAAACAGCGTCTCCGGGTCATCAAGTATACCGAGAACGGGCTAAAACGGCTCAAAATGAAACCGGGTAAACAAGACATTACAGAAAATTAATATTCAGAGCACAATGGCCAAACCGAGTCTCAAAGTGCCTAGGCACATCTTGCTTCTGAAAGTGGCGATGCATTCCCGATGAGTAATCATATAATCATGGGACGACCATCAACAAGGCGTCTGACCTTGTTTACCAGAGATTTCCGCCTCTCTGACAGCAAAATACCACCGGCTATCCCTCCGGAACTCCCAGAAAGTAAATAAGCTTCCCCGCAGAGTTGACTTTCCCGGTTAGAAGCCTGATCCCGTGAAACGATCCTAGGTAGAAAAACCAAGGCAAAAGCTTCAAAACCTGCCCGCCATAAGCTTCCCGGAGCTCGGTACAAATTATGTAAGCCGCCCTTTGCCTCGGCTCAACCCCACAAACCCCGGCCGGCAGGTCCGCGCGACCATCCATAAATCTGGCGGCTCCCCAGATTCTCTGCAAGGGGAATCACTTTGATGCTGCAAAGCGACGTCCAATTGTTGTTTTAGATCCTAAGATACGCTCATATTCTCATCATGGCTGTCGAACGAATTGGCTCCATCATCAAGCACTTGGCCCCCGGGTCATCGCTGAGCAACATGTAAGCACAGTCTCGGTCCACGAAGCAAAGGCGTGTTTGGTATGCTTCACATGCTGACAAGAATTCTCCTGATGCAGTCAGTCCAAGAACGCCGACGACATTGTCATCACCTATGCCGCCCGCACACCGCTCACCAAGGCGAACAAGGGCGGCTTCAAGGACACAAGCCTAGAGTTTATGATTCTAGCTCTGCTGGAGAAGGTCCGCGAGAGAAGCGGTGTTGACCCTGCTCTCGTCGAGGACATCTGCCTCGGCAACGTATGTTCTAGGCCTTACCAAGTTATTCGCCCGGCTTAACAACAGTCTGCTAACATTGTCCCTTGCAGGTGTCTGATCCCCAAGCCGCCTACAAGATCCGAACCGCAGCCCTGGCTGCTGGCTTCCCCAACACTACCGGAGCCAGCTCTGTCAACCGCTTCTGCTCCTCGGGCCTCAAGGCCATTGCAGACATTGCCCACTCGATCGCCAATGATTCCATCTCGGTGGGTATCGCCGTTGGCGCCGAGAGCATGACCAACGGTCGCCCCAGCGAGGAGCTCGATGAGGCCGTTCTGAAGAAGAGCCAAGAGGCCCACGATGCCGTCCAGCCCATGGGTTGGACCAGCGAGAACGTCAGCAAGGACTTTGGCATCGACCGAGAGACCATGGACAAGTATGCAGCTGAGAGCTTCCAGCGAGCCGAGAGGGCTCAAAAGTCTGGCTCTTTCGACGACGAGATTGTCCCCATCACCACCCAGGTCAAGGACAAGAACGGTGAGCTGAAGCAGGTGACACTTACCCAGGATGACGGCATCCGTCCCGGCACCACCGCCGAGGGACTGGGCAAGATTCGGGCTGCTTTCCCTCAGTGGGGACCTACCACTACTGGTGGTAACGCCTCTCAGGTTACTGACGGTGCCGCCGCCGTCGTCCTGATGAAGCGATCAACCGCCATCAAGCTGGGTCTGCCCATCATGGCCAAGTACATCGGCACTACCGTCGCTGGCGTGGCCCCCCGCATCATGGGCATCGGCCCCAGCATCGCCATCCCCAAGCTCCTGTCCATCTACAACATCAGCCTCAACGACATTGACGTCATCGAGGTTAACGAGGCCTTTGCCTCCATGGCCGTCTACTGCCGCGACAAGCTCGGCCTGGACTGGGCCAAGATGAACCCCAAGGGCGGTGCTATTGCCATTGGCCACCCTCTGGGAGCCACCGGTGCTCGACAGGTTGTCACTGGCCTGAGCGAGCTGCGGAGAACCAAGAAGAAGATGCTGCTGACCAGCATGTGCATCGGTACCGGCCAGGGCATGGCTGGTCTGTTTGTCAACGAGCAGGTTTAAAAATTGGATAGGATTTTGGTCTTTTTGATACAATGTCATGTATACCTAGTTAGATGTTCCTTTTTGTACATTTTGGATTAAGAAATGCCAGCGATCTTTTTTTTTCTCCTTTTGAAACCAGAACCGTGCAAAATCTTGCCTTCCCCTGTCGCTGCCTGTCTCACTGTGTTTACGCTTGTGATATTATTGTATGGAGCAAGGGTTCTTGTGTTCGGCATGTGTGATATACCGCGGATCTCGGCAATACAGCGCCCGACCGCTGCGTGGAATGTAATTTAATTACACGTTAGTGCTACCCTATACTCCGTTATGAAGAGTCATGTACTTCGTAGGTAGCTGAATGAAGGGGCGATACAGGCACAAGGTTATGAAAATTGTTCTACCGAAAGAAGAAAAAAATGAGCGTTTACTTGTATCACAGTACTAAGGTAACGTATAACTTTTTGCTTATGTCCTTTGGTGCAAATGCAAGGTTCCAGCGGAGTAACTGGTATTGAGACAATAGCTCCAATACTAATTCCAAATACACTATCAATTATTAGACAACTCCTGGCCTCAAATCCTGCCGCCCAAACAAAGTGCCCCTAAAAAGACAATCCAATACCCCATGCACAACCACACCGAGACCGGCAGCAAAGATGCAGCAACAATGCAGCAACTGTCCCACGGCGACCTGTTCATCGTGTCAGGTGCTCAACAATCTTGGTCAATCGCCGGCCGCTCATTGGCGCCGGGACTATAAAGCGGTCCTGGGCGGTCTGAGCAGCCCTGCACGTTGAGGCAAGCTCTCACCGCATTCGCCCCGTAGGCGCTCCGCCCCCCAATTTCCAGTGGAGCGGTGCCCTGTGTGGAGATCCAGTAGCGCTGTCTTCAGCGCTGTGTCGCACTGCTGCGTCGCCGACTCCCCCGCTGATGTCACCCGCGGCTTCGGCGGCCAGCGGCCAAGTTGGGTTTGAGGCGAAACATTTTGCCTGAACTGTCTCGATATGTGTGTTTGAGTGTGTGTGACCTGAATTTTTTTTCCCCAATCGCCAAGACAATTTGGTATCGCATCCTTTTTTTTTTTTTTTGTCTTCGCCCCTTCTCTTCGGCATTCTTTTGTCAAGTTGCAAGCACCGGCCGTCTACCGGCTGGGAAGAAGAAGAGAGGGAAAGCAAACAACCCGGTTGCCAAGCTGTGGCCCATGGAATCATCTGGCGACACCTCGCTCCTCCCCCAGTTGATGTTTTGAGAGCGGTGGAAGCTTTTGTTTTGCTCTGAGGCGCTCGCCTTTGGCCGGACAGCTTGACTTCAACCACCACCGCTGTCGCCACGAAATCTTGCGACCTGCAGTCTTAGAAGAGAGACATCCTTTGATCTCACATGCGCGAGACGCCATCGAGCGCTACGACACTGATTGCGTGAAAAATGTCAGGACCCCCGCCGCCGCCGCTGAGCCGCGCAGACTCGTCCAAAGATCACCGCCCTCTCCAGCCAAGCACCCTTCGACAGAGCCACACGCCTCCGAGCCGCCCTGGCAGCGAAGACAGCAATCATGACGATGTTTATCCGTCCTCCACGGCTATCGATGATCACTATGCCGGCGAGTCGACGCCCTTGATAGTCGACGCCCAGTCAGGGCACCGCAACCACGGAACCTTTAGTCCGCGAGCTTCTTCGCCAATCAATGGCCTCTTCAGCGGAAGCACCGACGATGACAGCGAGACGCAAGGATCGGGAGGTAACAATGGCATATTTGCGTCCCTTACGGGGAGCGACGATTGGAAGAGGTGGCTTGCGAGGAGGATGCGGACCACTAAGATGGGCCACAGCAGTGAGCTTGCTGAGCAAGCAGGGTTTCGAGATACCCCGTTCATGTGAGCTTGTGCCCGGGAATTTGTGCCGTTTCCTCTGGATACATGTGGCTGGCAGCCCGACTGACCCGTGCGGATAGGTACCTGGCATATTATATCCCGTGTCTGAACTGGATTCAGCAGTATAAGCTGTCGTACTTGCAGGGCGATTTTATCGCAGCTGTCACGATGGCTTCATTTTACCTCCCCATGGCACTTTCGCTTGCCTCTAATCTGGCACACGTATCGCCCATTTACGGTCTCTATGGCTTCATATTCAACCCCTTCGTCTATGCGCTGCTTGGATCTTCTCCGCAAATGGTTATCGGCCCCGAGGCAGCCGGATCTCTCCTTGTTGGAACTGTGGTGAAGTCTAGCGTGGACTCTGGAGGCGACGGCTCAGAGGATAATGATATTCTACAAGCCCAAGTCTGCGGTGTAGTTGGAGGGATGGCTGGCGCCATAGTCCTGATTGCAGGGCTGGCTCGATTGGGTTTCTTGGACAGCGTGCTGAGCAGGCCGTTCTTGAGAGGTTTCATCTCCGCCATCGGTTTTGTCATTGCGGTGGATCAACTGATCCCCGAGCTTGGCCTTGCCGCCCTTGCGGAGGAACAGGGCGTGAACCATGGAAGCAGCGTCGACAAAATCCGCTTCATCATTGGCAATGTTGGCGCAACCCATAAACTGACATTCGCTGTGGCAGGGGTTAGCTTCGTCGTTATTATGATATTCCGGTAAGTTGGCTGGAGCAACGACAGCTATGATTACTGGCTCAATCGATGAGAGTGTGAGGTCGAATGCTAATGGTGATTATTTTGTAGCGAGCTAAAGCGCCGCCTCGAAAAGAGGTTCCCTGGAGTTGCCTACTTCCCCGATCGATTCCTCGTCGTCGTCATCTCTGCTATTCTGTGTTGGCATCTCGACTGGGAGGACAAGGGCGTTGAGGTTCTGGGGGCTGTTAAGGCTGCTTCTGGAGGCATCTTTGAATTCCGGTGGCCCTTTCAACTTGCCCACATGCAGCATATCCGCACTGCCATGTCGACGTCCTTCCTTATCGCTCTTCTTGGCTTTTTCGAGTCATCAGTTGCCGCCAAGAGTCTGGGCGGCAGCTCGATCCCTGGCATCGAGCTCAGCGCAAACCGAGAGATGATTGCTCTTGGAACTGCAAATCTCGTTGGAGCCATGTTTATGGCTCTACCTGCATTCGGCGGCTACGGACGAAGCAAGGTGAACAAGACGACTGGTGCAAAGACCCCAATGAGCTCGGTGTTCCTCAGCCTTCTTTCCTTATTGTCCGTCTTGTTTTTGTTGCCGTATTTCTATTTCCTCCCGGTAAGCAAATGCCCTGCTACCCCCAAACTTCTTGTGGTTCCTCTAGGCTAATCAAACGCACTCGACAGAAACCCGTTCTTTCAGCAATGATTTCAGTCGTGGCATGGTCGTTGATAGAAGAGGCACCCCACGATATTACATTCTTCCTTCGCATTCGAGGATGGACCGAACTCGGTCTCATGGCAGTCATCTTCCTCTCCACCATCTTCTACTCCCTTACTCTGGGCATGGCTCTTGGCGTAGGAATCTCTCTGCTCCTGGTTATTAAGCACAGCACTCGTCCCCGCATCCAAATCCTTGGCCGTGTTCCCGGCACCAACCGGTTTGAGAACCCGGAATCGTTGGATTCCAGAATTGAGTTTATCGAGGGATGCCTCATTGTCAAGATTCCAGAACCGTTAACCTTTGCCAACACCGGCGAACTCAAGGCACGGCTTCGCCGGCTGGAGTTTTATGGCACGTCGCGAGCGCATCCTGCCCTGCCGCGCATTCGCAGCCACGACTCCAACCGCAACATCATATTCGATATCCATGGCGTGACTTCTATGGACGGCTCCGGCACGCAGGTGCTCGAAGAGATCGTGCGGGAGTACCGGGAGAGGGGCGTGCGAGTCTTCTTTTCCCGCGCACCGCACCATCGGGACCACCCTGTGTGGGTACTCATGGACAAGAGTGGTATCGTTGACTTGTGCGGCGAGAGACACTTTGTCAACGACGTCGAGGAGGCCCTACGGCTAACCGAATATGAGGATAGCGTAATGACGCAGTGAGGATATACACAACAACTGTCGGGGAAGTTTGAACGAAGTTTTGGATGACGCTACTATGAGGCTATGCGTAACGGCGAATGACTCTACGTTTTCCCCCTCCTACCTCCTTTTTCTATTGTTCCATTTTCCTTTCTCTTCTTTCTTTTTGCTTTCACACAGCGGTCGTGTATTACAAGGGGCGAGCGTGTATGTATAAATCTAGACCTACAGCGTGAAGGGAACGTGACCAAGATGTATTTGATACGAGAGCAGCTACGCAGTTTTTTTTTTTTTTTTGACAAAAGATATCCAGGTGTTTGTTTATTATCTTTTCAGCTAATATATCTATGCCGTGATTCAGCGAACCTCCGATTATCATTTGTTATGCGTCTGGTGTCTTTATGAAGAGGCCACAATCTCATCCAGCCGGGCTACTGCAAGTTGCACTGTGTCCATTCCCGGAGCGTCGTCGTCGATGAACTTCTCCAGCTCGTACAAATGAGGCTGGCCGTCGGCAACAAACAGCGAGACCCTGTCCTCTCCCAGGCAGTCGCGCATGTCCTCGCTTACGTTGAGCTCCACGTCGGGATCGTTGTTGCCGTGGAAAATCACCGTCTGGGGCCACTGGGCAAGGCGGTCCTTTGCGTCTGGGAGCCTCGCCCATTGGTATCCGGGGTCGACGGATCCGACCAAGCCGACAAAGGAGTTGTTGAACGTGTAGTAATCATAGAGCATGCCTCGGGATGGCCCATCTGATCCCCCCGCCTGAGGCTGGGGCGGCGTGAAGGCTGTGTTCTTTGCGCCGTCGGGGGTGAGCTTGTCTAGGACAAAGTTGGATTCGTCGGGGCGCATTTCACCGATTTGGATTGGACCGGTGATGAACTTCTCCATGGAAGCGTGGGTGATTTCTTCGCCGGCGGTTTGGAGGGATG
Source organism: Trichoderma brevicompactum (assembly GCA_003012085.1). Taxonomy (NCBI): domain Eukaryota; kingdom Fungi; phylum Ascomycota; class Sordariomycetes; order Hypocreales; family Hypocreaceae; genus Trichoderma; species Trichoderma brevicompactum. Next base: position 24,066 of record PXNZ01000714.1, read on the forward strand.
AGTTGAAGAAGGAGTGGTGAAAGGTGTTGATACCTTGAATGGAGAAGAGGCCGAGGGGTTTGGGCTGGCAATTGTGGGCGATGATGGCGGCCATGAAGAAGCCTATTTGCAGGGCATATTAGCATGTGAACGGTTTCTTTCTTCCTTTCTTTCTTTTCCTTTTCATTTATGAGTATGGTGAGTTGAACTTGCCTCCGCTGGCGCCTCCGACAATGACCCTTCTTTGGGAACCGGGCAGAGTGTTCCAGTTTCGCGCAAACTCGTAGGCTGCAGAGGCATCTTGTAAGAGGCCCTCGCCGCCTGCTTGAGGGAGAAGGCGATAGCTCGGGCTGATTAGAGGCCACTTGCGCTGGATGCAAACCTATACAGCTTACTTGTCAAAATGACTTGAAATTTGTGATTGTTCACGCTTCCTCTAGAATGCAATTCACGCACCTGAACGAGCCACGGCGCAATGAGATCACGGGTGCCATCGACGAGGCCTCCTGGGTGGAAGTACAAGAATACAGGACTATCCTTTGAGTAGTCATCTGCAGTGTAGATGTCGCATTCAAGCGACATGCCGTGGTTGGCATACTCTTTGGTTATCTTTTGTACCATGATGATCTGCGTTTTACCGTTCAACATAAGATTGGTGATGGAAGAGCATCGTGAATTTCAACACTTCATATTAAAACTCCGAGCGGGGATTATAACTCTACACAGCTAACATGTGCCTACTGTATGGAGCATGGCAGCCAAGCTACTGGAGAGAGAGGCTCAAAAGGCCTTTCCTAGCTCCAGGTGCTTCTAATCAAACGCCCTTTTTTCTTGCACCTTGACGCCTTGACGCCTTTCCAGTCACACTAGAACGCGTAGGTACATGCTTGATCCTTCAGAGGGCACCATTTGCTTCGACGCGTCATCACGTGGGCATAAGCATTCGGTCAAATTGGTCCTTTGGCCGACTACCTCATTCTTTTTGGAGGGATGAATAGGAAAGACAAAGAGACCAGGGTCAAGGTGGGCGAGTCTGGCTTATCCCGTAGCGTCGGAGGCGCCACTCGTGCTAGTGCTCCGTAGCCTGTCTGGGCGTCGAGGCTAATGAGGCTTTCGGTCCCGAAACTAGTGCTTGATGTAAGGATCGCTCGCCGATGGAATGGGGTAGATGTTGCGAACAGCGTTACTTGACGCCTGCGAATACTTGTATAAACCCTCGTCTGGATGAGGCTGTTCATAATTCTCGAGTATCCGTAAATCCATTAATGTTTAGAGCTTATTACTACCACCAAGAAGACGATCATTAGAGTGTGCGTGGATCGCATAGATGCGCCGATTTCCTTGTTTGGCAGTGAGGCTGTACCTCCCAGGTGCGGCTGATCCATATCCCTGGGCATCACATCCATTAGCTGAGACAAGCAAAAGCAAACATCTTGCGCCTCCCAATTTAGCTAAAAACGATGAGAGTTGATCTTTGCTTTTGTGTAGTAAACAAGAAAAAAAAAGTGACTGATAATGTTGCTTTCTTTTTTCGCTAGCCCGTGACTTGTGATTCAGGGGGAAGCCCCTTGATGGTCACCTGGGAGGACTTAGTTGTGCCTTCTCCAAGCCAAAGCTGCGCTATTCTACTACCTGAAAAGGGCAGTGATTGTTCGGGCTTGTAACTATTCTGATGTGATTCAGTGGATAGAATAAGAAGCCATCATCATTCCGTGTTGTGGCACTCATTAGTACTACCAGGGGACAAAGTTTTCTACCCGCAGCATCCGCGGCCAGGGAGTATATCTTTACTCGCAAAGAGACCAGGGCCCCAGAAGATTGGCAGCAGCTTCCGGGAGACAGTGCCAAGGAAAAGAAACAAGGCGAAGCTATAATATTTAGTGCAAATCCTCCTATGCTTCCCGTGCTGGCTGGCCAATGAACTAGGACTCTTGCCTTGCTATTCCTGTAAGGCTCCCTGCATATCACCATGCTAGTTGGCTTACGTAGCTTGATTGGATCTGGATTTCTCTCGTATTGCGATTGCCGCAGTGCTTTGCATAGATAGAGTCTGTTTGGGCCCCCTTAATAAAGGGCATGGTGCATGGGGCGAATCACAAAAAGCAATTATTGAGAGGGCGCAAGGTCTCAACGCCCAATGACAGGCGCTAGATGTATCAACGCCGTCTAGTAGAATTATGTTGCGGCATCATCGCCACCGTCATCCCGTGTCTGGTAGAGGATCCTGGGACACAAAGTTGGAAAAAAAGTCTTGAGAGTTAGCTGCAAATTTGCTCCTCAACTGAGAAGCTAATAGGTTATGTTTTGGCTCTCAGCCAGCCACGAACTGGCAAAACCGCGTTGCAGCAGCATGAGACATGGACTAGTCTTGGTGCCGAGTTGTTGTACTAGTTGTGCCCCCCGTCTAACAAAGCAAACCCGAGTTCTGGGTCATCAGACGAGCCCCGGAGCTTCGCCAGGCAGCTGAGAGAGGGAGAGGTAAGCAAGGAAATATCCTGGAGCCGTCGTATGTAATTAGTTAGGGCGGCTTCCGACTTCTTAGGCGTGCCAATCATAGGGCATGCGGGCGTTGCAAGCGTCCAGACTCCAGACTTCAAGGAAGACAGAGTAACAGTAATCTGCAAGAAGCAAATATCATTGATACCGCGGCTTGTAAAACCCTGGGCTGCTAACACTGGCCCCTACACGGGACCGACACCTCCACATCCCGTAAAACTTTTGTCCAATGGTTCTCATTACCAGCCTCTTATTCCCCCGCTCATTTGAGGTCTGATGATAGGCTGCATGCATACAGCCATGTCACCAATGGTCTGACAAAAGGCTTGAGGAGGGGCGCTGTTGCCTTAGTTTCATCCACTCTCGTCGATCCGAGATGGAACTCTAGGCGCTAATTGGATCTTATCTACTGTACGCGGTAGCAGGGAGACGTTGGTCAAAAGAAATGTTTTCTGGCCCTTGTCTCGTCTCATTGACGTGTGGAGATGTACCAGGTCTGTATCCGATGGCGGTGTTGGCCGATGGCGTTGTGCGGCTTATACGGCTTGCAGTGAATGCTGTACTTTCGTACTATGTGTAAATTCATGCGTGAGACTCGCACGCTCGAAAAAAAGCATTGCAGCATACTTTGGTATGTTGAATCAGTATCATCATCACCTTCTATCGACGTGCCTCTCGTGCTTCCCTCTGGTTCACCATGCCTTATGTCCGCCTCGCTAGTATCCCGTGACATGCGGGTTATGCATCTCACCATATTGCCTGGTACTTTTGCGGGCGCGGTATTCGTGCGGCATACGTGTACGTGTGCTGTACATGTGCCTAACGCCGGCACATATGGCGTAGGCTTTGCGTCTGAAGGGCAACTGGTGCCAAATCAGGCGTCGTCGAGCTATCTGTGCCGCCGATGTCGAGATTAAGGGCTCATCGTACTTCGTAACTTGTGCCGCCTTAGGCTTGTGAGGCTTGGAGATTACCGCATTTTGTGCAGAGAAGCCATCTCGCAGATCAGTGCATGCAAGCAGCCTTGAACCTGGCTAAGCTGAGATGTCAGATATGATATTGGACCTTGTCCGGAGCGGAGACGGGCTTTGTCTTGACATGATTGTCTTGAGATGGGGTTGAGAGAGGGCGAGCCTAGTTTTGCCGCTATTGTCGCTCCCCGCCTTCCCAAGTTGCCCTAAACTAGGTACCCCGTACCCCGTGCTCACTAATAGAAACCCCGATATACCAACCTGCGAGTAGCGTTACCTTTGCCCTCACAAAACTCTAGTTCAACGGCATAATGATACGGATCTCTCACGCCGCAGCGAGTCCAGCCGTCACAGCGCATAAATGCTAGAGATGTGTGCTGTACGCCATATCCGACCCGGCTTCGGAGGCATCAGCCATCTTAGAGTCTCTGCTAACTGACACATCTGACAGGCTGCCTCACCGGGGTTTGACCAGACAATGGCTCCGTCTCCACTCAACGCAGCATCGAGGCGATCTTGGCCAGGCCGATTGGAGCTTTCACGGCTGTCTTCGGTAGTACGAAGCCAGTTGAGCCACCGGTCCACGTGTCTCAGTCCAGGCAGGCCCTGGGCACGGCCCGACGCCATTCCCCCACCAATTTGGAGCTCTATCTGAAGCGCCCGTCACCGGGGGAGAGAGGACAGGATTTCAGCCCAATGACTGGGTTGCCGATAGGACGACGGGCTTTCCCCCCCCTTACCTGTCCACTCGGCCGCATGCTAGTACGACATGCGGCCTAAGATGCTTACAAGCATGCAAACACAGACAACTGCTACTACTACCTGACACTACGCCGTGTCTCGAAGCGGACATAGTCCTCCACGGCTGGCTGGCCGTTTGTTGTATATACTATGGCACCGGCTGTAATTATGACAGGTTTCTTACCGGCGATCCGACGGGATACCAAGTGCAGAGCGCTGCTACCCCTGCCTGCCTGGCTACCCGCTAGGCGGCATAGCCGAGCCATGAACTGTTGGGCCGGCAGAAGCTGGAGGCATTATTCTCCCGGTGTTGCGAGCTTGAGAGGGTGGGTATGAGGAGATGGTTTGGGCAGATTGGAATCGTGCCTTTAGGTGAAATAAAGAGGGGCCGGGTTCGGCCCTGTCACACAGACTGGCACTACCCAGCAACCGAAACCTGGACCAAGCACCAACAGCATCAAAGCACGCAACTCAAAGGGGCCTTGTGAATTGCTTTTTTTGCGGCTGTTGCGTGGCGGGTCGGATCCGGGCGCCCATGCCGGGTTACACAGTTTTCTTGTCCAGCGTTCACCCATCTACGGAGTACTAATTTGCCTAATGGTCATACATGCCAGTATCCTTGACCTTTTGCCCCTATATATAGAAAGATGTCCCCAGATAACCAAGGCTTCGTCACCCTGCAACTTTCGATGGGATCGTCTTCTTACAGTGAGAGAAAAAACGAGAGTAACAAAAATTTACCCTGTTCTTTGGTAGGTCAGCCCGTCATCTGCAAAGTAGTACATACTACCCAAAGCTTGCTCTATCTGGGTCTAAATCCCTCTCCTTAGCCCTGCATCAATGTTTGCTCACTCTGCGCTCTAGGTTGTGTAAACTACACTAAAGCAGATTCCCTCGGTTTCTTCTTTTCCCGCACTCAAATCCACTGCTTACACTGGGACCAAGACTCGCGTGTTTTTTTCATTTTGGAACCTTCTCCATCTCTAGATCGAACCGTTGTGGCTCGGGTGTGTTGGCTACTCACTGCTTGTTGTCGTCTCCTTTAGCTGTTATTTTGGATTGCCTCATCAGGCAAAATCTGGTCCGAGCCAGCCAATAACAGTCGCGGTCGAGGCGCAATCCGGGTGTGGCAGACACTGGTTCAGCTACGGCTGACAGGCATCCTTGTATAAACGATTAGCAAACAACGCCCCAAAAACTCCAGCTCAAAACACAGATCTGTTTATCAGAGAGCGTGCACCCGTCGCACCTATAGATCGTCAGATTGATTCTTTGATTTCATTTATGCCCGGTCGAACTGAGAAGTCCACGCAAGGCAGTATGGGCAGCGACGACGCATACCTCCTTACGGCTGCAGAAGCTCTCGTCAGGATCCGCGCTGGAGAACTGACGATTGAAGGCTATGCACGGTCATTGCTGCGACGTATAGACGTACGCGATGCCGAAGTTGGTGCATGGGCCTACCTTGACAAGGATTACATCCTACAGCAGGCAAGAGCCCTTGATAAAGTGCCGATGAAAGACAGAGGCCCGCTTCACGGAATGCCCATTGCCATCAAGGATGTCATTTACACCAAGGGTAAGTTTTGTTCACTTTAAACCTCTACCCACGAAGAAAGGACCCTGGAAAGGAAGAGGGAGAGGGGCAAAAATAGCAGTCAGGGAAACGGAAAAGGAGAAACGAGGTGCTTTTATTTCCTTTTAAAAAGACGTTAGAATTCTGGAGGTCACAACAGCGCCAAGGGCATGCGTGTGATGTGGGCATGCGACGACGGACAATCTACCCTCACCCCGGTTCTCTCTTTGTCAAACTGCTTGCGTTGTCGTTAGGAGACTAAAAGCTAATGCTGGGATGTGTCTAGATATGCCGACGGCTCACAACTCGCCCATTTACAAAAATGACTTTCCGAAACTCGACGCAGCATCCATCATCCTTCTTCGCCACGCCGGCGCTCTGTTTCTCGGTGAGTTTGAAATCCTACATCTTCTTTTATCCAAATGCTAGGTAGAGTTGCTCACATGACGGTCTCTTTTCTTTACTTTAGGGAAAACAACGACTGCCGAGTTTGCAGCTTCGTACACTGGCCCAGCCTCGACACGTAACCCGCATAACCCATCCCGCACCCCGGGCGGCTCCTCTTCCGGCTCCGGAGCCGCTGTTGGAGATCTGCAAGCCCCGGTCGCAATCGGTACCCAGACGGGAGGTTCCACCATCCGCCCTGGCTCCTTCAACGGCATCTATTCCTTCAAGCCCACCTGGAACGCGGTTTCGCGTGAAGGCCTGAAGATCTCTTCCCTGATGCTAGATACCATTGGCATTTTTTCCCGCGGCGTTGATGATCTAGACCTTGTAGCAGATGTTTTCCAGCTGCGTGATGACGAAGCGAGCGGCTTTCAGGGCATCCATAATGCGCGCTTTGCCTTGTGCAAAACGGTTGTCTGGCCCACGGCAGGAGAGGGCACCCGCAATGCGATTGCTCGCGCCGTCGACATCCTGCGTGCTCATGGCGCCGTGGTGGAAGAGGTCGACCTTCCGCGGGAGTTTGATAACATGCCTCGCTTGCACAATGTTGTCCTCCAAACCGAAGGCGAGACCTTTTTCCTCCCAGAGCACCGCACCGCCAAGGATAAGCTCTCTCCGCAGTTGGTTGGCTACGTGGAGCGAAAGGCTGGCTACAATAGGGGCGCACAACTCAAGGCTTTCGATTGCATTGCTTCCCTGCGTCCCAAGATTGATGAGATTGCGGGGCGGTACACTGCCATCCTGACGCCTAGCGTCGTTGATGAAGCACCAGAAGGGCTTGAGTACACGGGCGATGCGGCCTTTTGCTCATGTTGGTCGGCGCTTCACACCCCAGTGGTGAACATCCCGGGCTTTCAGGGCCAGACTGGCATGCCGATTGGCGTGTCGCTTGTGGCCCCCCGGTATCGCGACAGGCACCTTCTCAAGGTAGCCAAGGCGGTGGGTAAGCTCTTTGAAGCAGAGGGCGGGTGGAAGCGAAATGTGTAAAACAGGTGGGCGAGCTTAGCAACCGTCCACTGCCGGATTTCAGGAAGAAAGAGGGTGACGGGGTGTTTATACTCTTTTGTTTTTGTGCTACATTCTACAAGATAGACCGATGGGGAAAATCAAAATTTATTGAGCACCGTGAGATGCTATGATAAGAGTGTGTTGTTATGTAGAGGTGAATGATATTCGTAAACTCTAGTCAGTTATGAGAATGGCCCCTCTGATCCGACGAGGCCCTTTCCCTTACCCGCCTCCAGTTCTCTTCCCACCTTATGTATGCTCTGTGATGAATGACTACCTACAATGACCAAAATACATGTAAATAAATAAAATAATGATTAACAAAAAAAGAAGATCTTGTACATCACGATCCCTTACCACGACGTAAAACATGATGGAACATGCTTTTTTATCCACATCCATTATTCTGTCCCTCCTTTTTGTTTTTATTCAACGCCTGCCACGCCTCCCTTCCCATCAATCCACACACACAAAATTGTCTTTCTGCCTTCCCATGAATTGGCCCACAAGTGAGATGAAAATAATAAGGAAATTCCCTGGTTATTATGAAAAGGTGTAGCTGGAGATGTTTAGGTTACATGAGAAATGAAAGCTGATATGATTCAAATTTCCGCCCATAAGGTTTGATTATGAAGATGTGGCTTTCTCGAGGCAAGCTTGAAGCTGTTTATGGGGGAAAAGTTTGGTTAGCTGACATGCTGAGTTGGGGGGAGGAAAGAACGTACTGCGTCGGGCATGATGCCCTGGTTGCTGAGATATCGGCACATGCTCTTGACCAGCTCGACCTGCTCTTCGGGGTTCAAGCTTGTGATGGCTGTTTCTAGGACGCTGCCCAGAGTGACTTTGTGCACCTCGATGAAGGTGTGGAAATACATGTAGGCAAAGAAGCCCATGATGAACTGGCAGTCCATCCGGTCCGTCATGCCGCCGTGTCCGGGGATGGAATCGCCAAAGTCCTTGATCTTGAAGGTGCGCTTGAGGCCAGAAGCGAAGAAGCCGCCGAATGGGGCGATGAGAGAGGCAAAGGTGGCGAGGGCGAGAGCGTGCAGCTGCATCGGCGCAAAGGTGAGAGAGAAGTTGGTGTTTGGAGGCAGGAAGAAGAACTGCGGGAGCTGGTAGGTGCGCGGTATGAAGACGGGGTTCAGGTCGCACTTTAGACCGGTGAAGACATTGGCACCGAGGTCCTGAAAGAAATACAGCGTCAGTATTTGGTAAGCACACTCGGTGAAAAGGGGGGTCGACTCACATTGACGGGGCAGATGAAGTACTTGGAGCGCGACAAAATATTGACGAGCAAGAAGGAGAACAGAATCGTCATGACCCATGCGCCGACAAATCCCTCGACAGTCTTTTTTGGTGAGAGCTTGATAAGTTGTGTGCGGCCAAAGGCAATGCCGCAAATGTAGGCGAATATGTCATTGGTGATGACTAGAGACGCTGGCAGGAAAAACCAAATCATTCCCTCAAAGATGTTGTTCATGACGAAGTGAGCCTGCACGACGATAAGGTACAAGGCCATGTGAGTCCAAGCAAAGTTGGTAAACTGGAATTTATAGTGTCCAGCCTGGAGGCAGGCGACAAAGAACACAAATCCTATGTGGGTGTTAGATGCTTCGACTAGGATACTCGGAGCAGTTGCGAGACGAGGAAGAACGTACCGAAGACGTAGAGGACAAAGCTGATAAAGCGATGATGGGTGGCCAGAGGAAGAAGGACCTTGTCTACAAGGACAATGTGCTTAAAGTAATAAATGACGCTCTCTCCGTAGAGGAAATACATGGTGGTGGCCAAGAAGTACCAGTTGAGGCTCTTGGTGGAGCGCAGAGATCTGGCACGGCTGGGGACATTGGCAATGGCGATGACCTCCTTGAAGGAGATGATTTGAACAGCAGTGACAATGGCGATCATGTAAATGTGGCCCATGAACAACGCGCCAAAGAAGCCAGATATCATGACCAGTGTCCATAGTGTTCGTGTCCAGAAATTGGCCTTCTTCTTCTCATACTCGGCCTTCTTCTCTGCGGCTGTTGTGGGCTTCTGTTTCGCAAGGCGTCAGTTTGCATCCCAAACTCCTGGGCATTCCCATATGAAGAAAACCAGAACATACCTCTTCTACGGGCGCCAACTTGGCCAGAGACTGTGCCCTGGTTCTTGTTGGGGACCCCTCTTCGCTCTTGTCACTGAAGCTTGACCGGCGGCCCTCTGAGCCGCTGAACTGGCCGTTGGCGTTCTTCATTGGGGACTTGCCCCCTCTCTTTGATCTCGCCATGGCGTTATACGGATAGTTGGTCTGGTTCAACGAGTTGCGATCCGGTAGCGATGGGATGCGCTCAGCGGATTGCTCGGAGCGAGACTGTCGATGGAGGAGCTTCGGGTGGGCTGCGGTGCACAATCTAGTTAGTCCAGCAGGCATTCGACTTATTCGCCAGACTCTTGCTTCTCACCTTATTCTCTGCTAGACATCCAAGCGGCGGCGATAGCGGCGGTGGTGGTGGCGGGCGCTGGCGATTTATGCAGAGGCGTGTGCCCTGAGACGGCGATTTTGACGGTGATGTGGTGAAAGTCGAGAAGCCGCAGAAAGCTACATGCAACGTGGAGCTGACGAGTTTTAGCAAGTCCCCATTATTGCCGAGAAACCAGGCGAGGGAAAAAAAAAATGACGTCCAGCAGCTAGTGCCTGCGAACAACAGTCGATCCAATCCCAAGTGCCTACTTACAGGCGGCAGTTCCAAGCTACGTGTGCTAAAGTGCGCCTGTAAATGCGCGGGGCTTAGCGCTGGAAGCGAGCTGTCGGCAGACTTTGGCGAGGCGTTTCGGGGGACCTCGCATAGGCGGAGTTGGCGTGGCGGCGTGTGGAATTCTGCTGAAACCTTTTAATATCGGGCTTCTGCTACTCTCCGGCGCGGCATGACCGCATTCGCCTGGCTCCCCGCAAAACCAAATCCGCATGTGATAGCACTTTAATTTGCTTTACATAATCCACCCTAGCTTTTGGCCATTGGCAGCAGAGCTGTTTGTTTAAGATGTTTTGGAGATTTTCTTCTTCCTCTTTGGAGATGCATGTACATGTATGATGCATCAGTGGATGAAATTAATGGCCAACTACATGTAATGGGCGCTGTAGCTGCGGTCATCTAAACAGGCTGTCGACGTCATGCGACAGGCGGCGAAGCGAGCCATCATGGGTGCAGGCATCATGGTGCGCGCGGATTCAGGGCTGAGTGCGCACCGCCTCTTTCGCTATTCGTTGGGCGAGGCGTGAATACAGGATAAGCTATTAGTATCACTGGGATACAATCCAGTAATTGGCCACTTGCGACGAGGTTTCAATGACGTGGATTGATGGAATAGAGTAATTGCATCCCCCTTCTCATTTCCGGGATATAGAGCATCGCTTCCAGGTACCTGTATTACGCAGCTCTTCAGATTACGGGCAAGGTATATTCCCAACGAACTCCCACATGCTGGGGATGCCAT
>PXNZ01000715.1:2069-20102 GCA_003012085.1 Trichoderma brevicompactum
AGACCACCACTGCTCCCGGCGAAACTGCTGCTGCTACCACCACTCCCTATGGCAACACTCCTGCTGGAACTACCACTGCCGCTGGTGAGACCACTGACGTTGCCGTGAGCACCTCTGTCATCACCGCTCCCTCAGGCACCTCTGCCGCCGGCGCCGAGACCACCACTGCTCCTGCTGGCGAGACCTACACTGCCCCTGCTGGCGAGACTACTGCCCCTGCCGGAGAGACCACCACTGGCGCTGCTGGTGCCGAGACTACCACTGCTCCCGCTGGCGAGACCACTGCTGCTGCTGGAACCACCACCGCTGCTGGCACCGAGGCTACTACTGCTCCTGCTACTACCGGTGAGGCTGGCGCCGTCACCACTGGCTCTCAGTCCGTCTACACCACCGTTTACCAGACCACCTCTACCGTCTTCACCACCTCTGTCCACACCATCACCAGCTGCGCTCCCGAGGTGACCAACTGCCCGGCCAGAACCGACAAGCCCGTCCTCACCACCGTGACCGTTGCCGTCAGCACCACCATCTGCCCCGTGACCGCCACCATCACCGCTGGCACTGGTCCTCAGCAGACTTCTGGAGCCGCTGCCGCTACCGATGTTCCCACCGCCACTGGATCTAGCCCTGCTGAGACTGGCCTCCCTTGCCCCGACGTCCTGCCCAAGTGCATCAACACCTGGCTGACTCTGGTTCCCAGCTGCAAGGACAACACTGATGCCTCTTGCTACTGCCCCAGCAAGGACCTTGTCCAGAAGGTGTTTGACTGCATCTACTCCAACGGCAACAACGACGATGACGTCTCTGCCGCCATTGTCTTCTTCCAGGGTGTCTGCGCCGGCTATGCTGGTTCCAACCCTGCCGTTGCCACTGGTGCTGCCACCATCACCTCCATCATCACCGTGACTGGCACTCCCGTCGCTGCTCCCACCGACTACACCACCATTGTCGTTGCCACCACCGTCACCGAGCCTTGCGTCTCTGAGGGCACCACCATCCCCGGCAGCAGCACCACCGCCTACGTCTCCACCGTGCTCACCGTGCCTCAGGTCAGCATCACTGCTGCTCCCGTCACCGATGTGCCCACGTATGTTGCCCCTGGCCAGACTCCTGTCGAGACTGCCCCTGGTGCCGCCCCGACTCTGGTCACTCCTCCTGTCGCGGCTCCTCCTGCTGCCACTGGTAGCGGCACTGGCATTGCCATCCCTCCTGTCAACTCTGGTATCCCCATTACCAACGGAGCTGGCCGTGTTGGTGCCGGCTTGGGCCTGGGTCTCGCCCTCGTGGCTGCCGTTGTTGCTTTGTAAAGTAGCATATTAGTAGAGGAGATTTCCCTCTGTATACACGTGTGTATCAACAACTTTTTTCCTTTTTGATTCATCTTTGGGTTTTTTGCTTTTTATTCAGTGCCTCTGGGAGGGCGCGTGCAGTATTTATTATTTGAAAGTGGTAGAAGGGGGAATGTATGTGTACACGGACAGGACTTGATTAGCGGAAAAAAGGACCCTCATACAGTAGGGCAATATCATTCTTACGATCCTTACGAGCACATTGGACAGGACGGCCGGGAGGTGCCTCTCTTTCTTTGTCAAACGAGGAGGAGGGGGGGAGGATCCTCGGATCAATGGATCACGCGCAACGCAATGCAATGCATGGAGAAACATTACACATCCCGCTGGACTGGCTGCTGTGGTAACTTAATATTAATATCGATATGAAATTCATCTGCCGTTTGGCTGTTGCCAAGGCCATGGACGTTTTTTTTTGGAAAGGCTGAATTTTCCTTTTGTCGCCGAGTGAAGCTTTGTTTTGTTTTTTGTTTGAGTGAAGGCGATATTGTACTTGTAGTGGTAGTAATTAACGGCGCTCTTGCATCTGGCGCGGATTAAGAATGGAATCATTACTGAATTTCCTGACTGTTGTGGTGCATTGCTGTTCCAACTAGTACACGTAGACTAGTTGACCATTTCTCTTGTATCTTGTCTAGTATATTGTATAGGCAAGGTTCCGGAGTCAAGATAATTGATGTTTAGGTACGGAGTAGACATCCGAAATCTCAAATCTACGTGCCATCTAGCCTCTACTTGTAAACACGCTCTCAATAGGTGCTGCCGCAAGAAAAGAAATCCCTCCCATGTACACATGGCAAACAAAAGACTTGCAAACTTTCCAAAACATGACACATCCATCTACGCGAGGTCTCGCGTCTCATAGCTTGGCTCCGTTGGCCTGTCTGGCCTTCTTTTCCTTGTCTCGTAACAAGCGCCGCAGAATCTTACCGCTGGGGCTCTTGGGAATGGCATCGATGAACTCGATGCCGCCGGCAAGCCATTTGTGCTTGGCCTTGTGCTCCTGCACGTGCTTTTGAATGGCCGCCTGAATATCCTCGTCGCTCTTACCGGCGCCGTCGGCAGATTTGACGACAAAGGCTTTGGGCACTTCGCCGGCGTACGAGTCTGGTACGGGGATGACGGCGCAGTCGGACACGTGCGGGTGGCTGAGGAGATGGGCTTCCAGTTCGGCTGGAGCGACTTGGTGGCCCTGTTGTTTGTTAAAGATGCATCTTTGTGAGCAATGTTCCATCAAGTCTGGCTAAAGAATATTGCTTTGTTTTTCCTGGTTCCACGTACCTTGGTCTTGATCAACTCCTTGATGCGGTCCACGATGACAAAGTGCTCGTGACCCTGTGACGACTTTCGAACAACCACCTCGTCACCTGTGCGTAGCCAGCGGCCGTCGTCGTGGTGCACAAACGTCTCGGCATTGGCCTTTTCGTTGTTCAAGTACCCTAGCACAACGGCGGGGGATTGGACTAGCAGCTCCCCGGGAGTGTCGTACTCGGTAACCTCCTTGCCTTCGAGATCAATGACCTTGGCCTTCTTTCCCGGTAATAGAGAGCCGGAAGAGCCAAAGAGCACGTCGAGCTCGTTGGTTGAACTGATGGTGGGCGAGCATTCTGTCATGCCGTAACCCTGGCCAACGCGCCATTTCGGGAACATGTTGGTCAACGCCTCGACAACTTCTCCGCCCAACGGAGCCGCGCCGCAGTAAACGAAGCGCACACTATCAAGGTTGTACTTGGCGGCCTTGTCGGGGTTACCGATGATTTGGATGAGCATGGGCGGGACGACAAATAGCTGCTCAATCTTGAAGCGCTGGACGGCATCGAGCAGCTCGTGGAAATTGTATTTTGGTAGGACAATGACCTCATCGCCGCGGTATTGGCTAACGGTGGAAACGAGAACGAGGGCGTAGATGTGAGAAAACGGGAGGACGCCGAGCGCTACCTGCGTTTCAATGTTAAGCTGTTTGCGAGAGATGCTGTCAAAGTGTAAGAGCTGGAGGACGTTGGCGATGACGTTGCGGTGGGAGACCATGACTGCTTTCTGTTAAAGGAACTTTCTGTCAGTGTCCTGTTTCTCATTGCACGCCTCTCTTTCTCCGAGGGTCGTCCAAAATCATAGATTAATGCCATTTCTACGTACCGGCAGGCCTGACGTTCCGCTAGAGTAGCAGAGATACGCCGTCTGCCTGCCCCCCTGCCCCTTGGCCCAATGCAAAGGCTGCAGCGGCGGCAGACTCTTGCCCTCGGCTATTAAATCGTCAACGGTCACGTATGAAGCGGGATTGTCGAAGCCCGCAACGCGCAGTATGAAGATGCGGTCTTTGGGGATGCCCACTGCGGCAGCCGCCTTGAGCGCATTGTCGAGGAGCGGCGCGCATGTGAATACAGCCTTGGATCCCGATGTTCGGAGTTGATGCTCGAGCTCTGGTATCGAGTATGCGGCGCTCGCTGGCGTGACGATGCCGGAGAGGCGGTGGACGGCGTGGGTAAAAGGAAGGTAGTCAATCTGCGATAAAGAGAAGCAATTGTCTCGTTAGACTTGTCGCTGAACAATTGGTATGAGTTCGGGGGGGAGTGGGTGGGGGAAGATGTGTTGATCTGGTGTTGAGTTTTGGTGGCTCTCGCGTACCGCGTTAACTGAATATATCGCGACAACCCTTTCCCACTCTGTCTCCTCATGAGGGTTGAATCCCAACCGCTTGCCAATGGCACGAGCCAAGTAGTCGGTCCGCTCAGCTACCTCAGCGGCGCTGTATGTGGTGCCAGTGATGCCGCACGTATATGGACTTCTGGACTTGGCCAGCGAATATCTGCCATGCTGTTCATCTTGTATGAATTGCTCGATCGTGATGGAATCCGGAGGATCTGTGCCGTGGGTTAGTTTGTCAGTCTGGGCAGCAACGTGTGAGCGTTTGGACGCTGCAAACCTGGCAACTGGGGAATATATGACGGCGGCGTGAAGACCATGGCGATTTTGCCCACAAGATTTTGATTTTTTTTTTGTTCGGGCTGCTTAGGTGCTGAAGAGGCAGGAGGGCGTAAGCTGTAGTTGTACAAGAGAAGAGGAAAGAGATAAAGAGCGAACAGAAACGCTAGGAGGAACGAGAAGGCGCATAGGGACCAGGCCAAGGTCGGAGATGTCGTACACTTTTGATTTTCTAGAACCTAGGCATTAAATTAACCTAGATCCACGTGGAGATGGAGATTTTAAGACCTCGGGAGACGATGTCGGCTATTAGGACGCGATCCGCCTGAGGCGCTCCCTTTATCTTTATCTTCTATTAGGGCAGGGGTTGAGGGGCTACCCCAGATCAACCTCATTCTGTCTCAGTTTCGGAGGACACAAGCTCAAGTTCAAACACGGTTGTCTCAATTTATATCTTATCCTCGCCGTCAACTATCCTACTCGACATCTATATAACAGGGGATTTTCAAAGAGAAAGGCGAGCAAACTTGTCGTCCAGTGACGTGATTGCAATGTCTCCACATGGTTGAACGAAGCTAAGTTGCGCAACTCCCACACCTACCTACAAGTAGGTAGCAAGTCGGCATTATTCTCCGGCTTTACCCCAGACTACTTGTGTTGACTAAACGCCGAAGCTTGCCGTGCTAACGCTGGTGCACTATTTGTAGCACTACGGACACTAGAAGCAATAGCACACTTTTCTAGTGCGAGCGCTTCGGAACAGCTTTGCGGTATATGGAAGACATGTCTCGTCTCTCGATGGCTGGCGGAACGGCTCCAGTTGGGATGCTTATCACGAAGGGAATTCAAAGAAATGCTGTGTCCTTTGCGAGCTCCAGGATGTCGCTTGATGTCGCTCCAGGACGTTGCGTCGGCTCTAGGAGCCGAGCTGTTCTGTCGGACAAGCGTCGGGCAAGTGCTCGATGAGGTAAATGCCCGAGCTTGTCCTGGTTGCGGCCCCCACAGAATTCTGACATGACACATCATGTCTCGAAATAGTCTGCATAATGGAGAATGTCAGTCGCGATCAGCAGGAAGGCTGTTAATTGAACAAGACATTTGACAGGCCAACACGGCTATGGAAGCCGGATACAAAAAAAGGACAAGACTACCAAGTACAAGCATGTCAGATGGAAATACATAGGGCGCAGACTAGACACTTGGACTAAACAGTAAGACTCCAAAACTCTGATACGACTAATCAACAATTGATAAAGCAGTACTCTGTACGTACATGTATCCGTCTTCATATATAGCGTGGTAAGTCATCTACCGAGGTATTCGGAATGACGGCTGATGGCAATCTAGCTCGTCAGTAGTATATACATTTACAAAAGGGGAATGTAAACAAGCAGCAGCCAAAGGGGAAAGGCCCCTTGAGGCGACTATACAATATTGATAACCATTGTCAATGCGCCCAACGCAACAAACACCCATGTCAGAGCTTGAGGTCGTGCACCGGCATCCTCATCCCCTCCGCCGTCTCCATTTCCATTTCCATTGCCGCCACCACTGCCGCCAGCAGTGCCGGTGCTGGTGGGCTCCGTCGTAGCCCCGGCTGGCTGAATGGTTTCGGTCGTGACCACACCTGTCCGGCATCCGGCGTCGAATGGTGGACACGAGGTCACTGTGAATACAGTCGTGTAAGGCGCCGTTGGGCCGTTGCTGTTGGTTCCGGTAACCTGCAGCGAAGAAAACCGCATCGTTAGTTATTCGCCTGCCCCATAACAGGCTCAGAGTGTGTGTTACTTACCGTTGGGGTACCCGTGCCCGTAAAGGTGGCATCATCAGCCGTACAGTGGCCCGTCACGTTGGGCACGGCGTCTGTTCCTGAGCCCGCAACAACAATATCACTGTTGCCGCAATTGGCCGCCTGCGCGATATGGACCTCCCTATTGTCCCAGTCGAAAACAAAGTATCCAGCCCTCAGGACGCTGTCTCCTAGAATCTGCTGGGAGGTGGTAATGACAAGCCCAATGTAGCAGAAAGTGCTGACGCTTGAACTGTCGCCGGCCAGGATGAAATCGGAAAAGGGAACACGAATCGTCTTGCTGCCAAAGCCGAAATCGACGGTGCCTCCTGACTCGCGCGTCGAGCACGGCACGTAAAAGTAACCCTCGCCATCGCTTCGCGCTCCCATTGCCTCGAGAATGGGCAAGGCAGCGGCCGAGTGCATGCGGCTGAGCGTCGTGCCCGAGTCCAGCATGACGTTGGTGTCGGCGGCGGAGAGCCTGAAGCTTTCCGACCGTCCGCGAGTAAGACCCAATGTTGTCAGGTTGACGGCCAGACGAGTCTCGCCCTGAGAACCGGGCACAATGGGCCGCGCCTCGAGGGAGCCAATGAATTTGCTGCGATCAAGGCCGCCGTAGATGAGGGCGCCCGTCTCCGACTCTGAATGCCGGAGGTCGAGGGCGAAGACGCGGCTTGCAATGACGCCTTGGTCGGCCATTGTGTTGAGCAGCAAGCTATACGGCTCGTCACCCGGGAATCCGTCTCGAACATCTGGGGCAAGGCCCATGATGCCTTGCGACTGGCCCTCACTCTCCGTAACAACGCCAAACGTCTGGTTCCTGACTCGGATGCTGCCAAAGCTCAAGGTATCGGCGTAGTAGGTAATATCGACCGAGGTCTGCGTAGACGAGTCTGATGGATCGCCATAGTTGATCTCCTCGCTCCCAAACGGACCAATGGGCGGTGTTGTCGATCTTCTGGGATTGTATCGGCCTAGAGTCTGGCACTGCTGAGCCTGCATCTCGGAGGGCGCAGTTGAGCAGTCTGGATTGACCCAGAGCTCGCTGGATCCGGTATCGACGAGGACGGTTACGTTTTGAGGGGGGGTTCCCAAGCCCACTAGGATTGAAAATCATGTTAGTATTCTATGCTTCTATACCATTCTGCTCATGGCAATCACAAGAGAGAGAGAGACAGATATTGAATTTGTATTTTCCCTATTTTGAACTGGAGGGGAAATAAAAGTGCTGTCTGAGACAGGTGGGAGCTGACAAAGCTTGGCCAAACACACAAGACTGTCTCCAGAACAGCCATGATATAATAGCAGCTAACACAAGGCACGTAGCTGGATATTTTGACACGGGTAAACGTACCTTGGATGGCATAGAAAAAGTCCATGTTCTCCAGAATTGCATCGATAGCGTCTCTCTTCCCAATCTTGTGCGGCCTCTTGATAGTTCCCACGGGGATTGAAAGAAACCCATCTCCAGATTCTGCCCGCGGGAACATCGGAGCGGCCGCGGTTGCGGCTTCTGCATATTGCGCCGCGACCAGCAGCGCGAGAGCTGAGCGCATCATCGTCGACCTCATGGTGTGCGCGAGCTTGGTCAGCTCTTCCTCTCTCTCTCCTCGACAATGTCGGCCACGACGGAGGGGGAAGAGAAAAGAGAGGGAAAGAAGGAAAGGAAAAAGAAGAGAGCTGAGAGTCCTCGGAGAAGACAGTCGATAAACCCGTTGGCCAAGATCTCCTGCGCGCGATCTCGTTAGCGGGGGAAAAAGGCGACAAGGGTGGACGATAGGACATGGGAGATTCAGAATTCCCTTTTATGGGCTTCTCACCTCATCCTGTTCGCCTTCTTCTAGCCACTATCGGCCAAGCATCTTTGCTCATGGGCAGCTCCATAGAAAAAACAGCCTTTTCCCTGAGAGCTTTCCGGATGAGCTGTTGGCCAAGCTGAGTTGGAGCAACGCGGCGCAGTTGCGGCTTTTGCGCTAGACTGGCTCTCTCTATGCTTTAGACGTCAGCTAGCGCTGGATACTATTGCTCCGGTCCGCTTTGGTTTGATCCGCCAAGCCCGCGTTCCGCTCAAGTGGCACCTGGTGCTATTATCAGCCAACACTAGAGACGGATCAAGCGGTGGCCACACTCTTTCTCATTCAGCTATAGTTATTATTAACGTCCACTATAATTCAGCTATACTTGTAAGTGCTTCCTTACGCATAGTTGATTCTGCCTCATGATTCTGGGGCTGCTCCTCTTGTCTTGGCTGTCGAGTGATGTGTAAAAGCTTACTTGTTATGCTACGAGGAACTCGGTACCTAGTTGGTGAGCCAGTATTATGGAGCCCAAAACTAACATCACGAGGCTGTTGGGTTTTGTGGGGTTTTCGGATCTCTGGGAAGAGGCGCCGTCCACTTTTGCTGCGGATCTTGGGGAGCCTCTATCGTCATTGGATTTTACAAAGCCGGGTCCAGAATCTCTTTCCCAGATCCAAAGGCCTCACTAATGTTCAATCTCAGCCACATCCCAGACCTGAAAGAGTTCTGATGAGAATCGCTGGCAGCAAATAGATGTGATGTTTATGCATGCATGCGGCTCTCACGGAAACCGCGAGATTACTCACCATATTTGGTTCCACAGTCCTCCATTGGCGTGAATCCCTCTGACCAGGGGCTGCTCCGCTAACACGCCGAGCAGTGAGGTCTTCAACAGGCTACCATCTGAGATTTTCAGACTGAGCATCAGATGTCCATATCACCACTTTTCATGATTTTGGCCGCAGGCTCCTAGGCTTATACAACCACCACTTACCACCACTACCGCTATCGAATGAGCATTTCTCATACAATTGCAGAGCCCTTTATTCCAAGTATAGCTCGGATCGGCCAAAATAGACTGCTCCTCTCAGTATCTCTCTCATTTTTTAACCTCAAAGCATCACAAGCACAGTGGCGGTGGCTTGGCTGCCTCACAGGCCAGTGTCTGAGCCGCACGGCATCCATCCCATATAAAGCTTGAGCGACGAATTATTTGCGAGGCCGCGCAATCCTTTTTTAGAGGATGCTTGGCAGCCAAGATATTCCCCAAATCAAGGTACTCCGTACAGTAAAAACTGAAAATAGTGTCTGGGTTTTACGATTATGAAAGTTTTTCCCGCACGGTCCCATTATGTGGCGTAATGTGGCTAGTAATACTCCGTACAGTGCAGCTATAATTTCTCTATGTCTATTTCCAAACTGAGCTTAACTTTATCCAGATATGGACCCAATGGCTTTATGGGTTTGGAGTTGAAATATAGCTTTATTTCTAAGGCATGAATTATTGGTACAATATAGGTTGAGTCATTGCGGGCAGCGGTATAGCAAGATCATGTTCTGAGGCCTCACAGCCAGAATTGGCCTGTTGCTAACTGCACCCATGGCTCCACAGTTTGGCATATCTCAACATGACTTGATTGATGCCATGGAAACCAAGCAGCTGTCCAATATTATCACCATTGCCATCGCCAGCCCTGCATACACCTAAAAAAAGAGTTCTCCATTTCTGAGTATTTGAAGATTCTATAGACATCGGAATATCTAAGCTTTTGATTAAAGAGCTCTTACCTTACTATAGCAAGTGGCTAGAGCCAAGATCTATTTTAGTTATGGACCATGCATTAATTCATTATTCAGAGAGGGTGCAGTAGTTGTGTGACGATGCTGGAGTAATATTATTGTACTTGCCACCCTACTCACCTGATCTGAATCCGATAGAGGAGTATTTGAGAGAGCTTAAGAGCTATACCGGGGAAATCCGGTATAATCACGAGGATCTTACTGAGGAGGTTTTACGGCATTTTTAGAAGAGGCTGTTCGCATTGTAGGTGAGCGATAGATAAGCACAGAAGGATTCTTTCAACAGGCAGGGATATCTTTTGATGAACTGCCAATAGCAAAATAAAACGCAATTAACTACTAGGTAATAACATGCAACTAACGCGCTCAAGGTTCTATAAACTTTCATTGTGTCTAAGAAAAGCCCCCACATTGCGAATAAAATGTCGTGCTATGCACTTCATTACGCCACGGTCGGTAAGGATCCGGAACTGGGCATCCTTGGCGTCATGAATAAGCTCGAGCTCGAGGTCGAGACTCCCATCTAACACTAGGTCACCAGCTAGATCATATAGTCCTTTTGATCCTGCCTTCCGATTTGTTAGCAATGCTATGCACAGTATAGAGTACTCAATAAACGCATTGTCTCGCAGCCTAGGCACTAGTAGAGACGACGAACATAAACATAATGCTTCATGCATAAATCTCATGCCCAGATTGGCTGAGAGGTTAAGACTTAGCCTGACCAAAATATCTAGCAACATCCTTCTGGTCACTATAGTTCCTCGGCTCCTTTATCATCAATTAGCATCATAATCGGCACTTCGAAAGGCATATTTGTGGTTATAAACTCACATGCTGCTTAACTGATTATGTGGAGGCAGTTGAACACGGTCTGGGATCCCTGTTGCTGGCCCACCTCGAGAGCGGCGGGTTGGCGTCGCTGCTACGCCTGAAGGGCAGCCACCGTTCCATAAGTGAGCTTGATCTACTGTTATCAGGCAGGCCATCTCTGGGCTAGGTTGATCTATATGTGTGACGAACCGGGTATCTATAGGTTAGTGTAGGCGTCGATTCCTAGGAGAAAAACCTGTTCTGGGTTTATGTTGGCGGATAGGTCAGGCGGACTGGGGCTCTTATCACAAGATGGTATTGATGAAGGTACTCTATCATGCCATGAATGCTTCCTTAGCAACTAGCTATCTCAGCTATCTAATGGGTGTAACGAAGTGAACCTATATATCCAGTTGAATTCCTAGGCTCATTACGGTACGTATATAAAATCATCATGAGCGGTTCTCCCAGAGTCGCAGGCTCATGGCTATTGTCGGTACGTACCCAGATGAGCACTTCCTGATTGACTCATCCGGCCTACCGCAGTTCCGTCCCCAGGCCTGTTCTTACGGCCAAAAGTGTTGGGTCGTAACTATATGGCCTCACGAGATTGCATAGCGGATTTCAGCATCTGGATGATGTCGGGTTCTTGGTGCGCCTTAGCCAACTCTAGCGGTGTGAAAGGGCAATTGTCACTGAAATCAGGCCGAGCTCCGTATCTAAGCAGCAATTGTACGGCTGCGACGTCATGATTCTCCACTGCTCGTAATAGTGGCGACTAATGGTTGTGTTAGTAAAGAGATCAGATTACATTCGATCTGGATCACTCACACGCTAGAACAGAAGAGAAAACATTAGCGAGAAAACGTTAGCGTATAGATTACGCAAAAGTAGGGCTTTTCACTTACTCGCTATAACACCCAAAGGCAGCTATATTAGTCATTAATAAAGGTTAGAATAGATCAGGTTTACTTACTTGCTATAACACCCAAAGGCAGCTATATTAGCCATCAATAAAGGTTAGAATAGATCAGGTTTACTTACTTGCTATAACACCCAAAGGCAGCTATATTAGCCATTAAGGCAAAGGTTAGAATAGATCAAGTTCACATACAGCCTATAACACCCAAAGGCAGCTATATTAGTCATTAACGCAAAGGTTAGAATAGATCAGGTTCACTTACATACTACAACACCCAAAGGCAGCTATATTAGTCATTAACGCAAAGGTTAGAATAGATCAGGTTCACTTACAACCTCCGACGGCTAAAGAGAAGACTATCAATTATCGATCCAGCTGTGGAGTCAGTGCAGTATTGCTCACAGAGAGTGTGAATAAGTAGTCCACTTTCGCGCCGCTTTTGAGATGTATCTCAATAATATCCGTAGAGCCATTGTCAATTGCGCGAGCTAATGGTGTACGGCCGCCTTTTTCCTCCGCATTAACGTCGGCCCCTTTCTCTAGCAACAACCTCGCAACGGCCACGTGCCCGCCCCCAGCGGCCCACGAGAGTGGCGTTCGGCCTTTGCTATCCACACCTCCGTGGCGGCTTCATTGTCGAGCAGTCGTTTGACAATGGGCTCGTAGCCTTTCTTAGCAGCGGACAAGAGTAGTTCCCCACGAATCCTATCTACTGAATCGGCCTGGGCTCCTTTCATTAGTTCTCTAGCTGTATCTTGCTGTCCTGTGCAAAGAGCGTAGGATATTGGTGTTCCTCCAATTTCGTCCTTTAAGGCAACGCGGGCTCTTGCCTTGATCAACCGCCGGACAATGGCCAGATGACCATTCCAACTAGCGTATGATAGTGGTGTTCGACCGTACATATCTCTTGCATCGACTTTCGCGCCTTTTAGAAATAATCGTTTGGTGAATCTTTTGAAGCTAAGCTTTGGACCCTTGATCAATAGCTTCACAACGCCGTCAAATCCGTTCTCTGAAGCCCAAGAAAGCGCTGAACGCTGATAAGTGCCGTCACTAGCATCTATTTCAACATCGTCTAATCTGAGCTGAAGCTTCACAATTTGTTCAAGTCCGAAGTATGAGGCAATCATGAGGGTCGTGAAATCGAGAGGAAAGCTAGTTTGCGTGCTCGACCAGTAGATCCTGAACCAAGTCAGACAACGTCTTGAACTCGCATCACAGATTTGCTGCAGTTGTTCTATGACTGTATTTTCGTTGATGCCTGACGCTCGGAAGTGGGCAGCCCAGTGTGTGGCAGAGTATTCAAGGAAGACGTTATCGCGAAGGTAGTGGGATACCTTTCCGTCCGGAGTTTCGCCAAGAGGGTTAGTTTCAAAGTCGGTAAAGAGCAGGTGCCAAACACAAATCTGGTAAAGTATGCGATGGGACTCTGGCGGCTGAAGTGAGGATTTCCATATGAGCTGATTTTTGTTGTTCCCCCGAAAGCCGTCTCCTTGGGGATCCGGATCGTCTTCCAGACGGCCTAGATCGCGTCTCGGGACTAAGAATTCTTTCGCGGTCTGGTGAAGGAGGTAGATTTTCCTATTTACAATAGTTACAAAGAGACCGCAGAAATCTCTGATATCCTTGCCGACGCGGTCGTCTGGTCTGCGATGCAGTTCTTTATAGGACCTATGGTTTGGTCCAAGAGCCAGCGCAAAGTCCATTTCTGCTAGAGTCAAAGGCCGTTCAGCCGCGACGACAATGTGAAGCAGTTTCTTAGTTTTTTCCAAGTCCTTACTCTTAGCTAAGATCTTGTCATATGCCTCATCGACGGTTCGTGGAAGCGCAGAAGTGATGTTGCGTATCTTGGTCTCATCGATCGCATTGCCAATCTCGGTTTCGATCCACTCGATGGTGAGATAAACCCATAGATATGTATGATTAGGAATGGCCCAGAGCCCTTCTAATAGCAGCTGTTCCTCTTCTGTTCCGAGACCTAGGCTGGCTTTGATGCGCGAAACCCTGTCTTTTATATAGATATTGATCTCTCGGGCAATATTCTCAACCTCCGCGTCGCCTTCCCCCTTTAGGTGAATTACAGGCAATCCCGGGATATTAAGAGTTGGGAAGCCCCGTCTAATCTTGTCATAGGGTCGGCTTGTTATGAGAAACTTTAAGTTGACGCTCTTGGTGTCACCCTCTGGACCATAGTATTTGCATAGGGCTTCCGCAAGGACTTGCCGTTCTTGATCTTCGCATTCGTCCAATGCATCGAGAATACAGATTATCTCGCCAGCATTCTTGTCTTGTGAAGCCATGACTAAGACGTCCCAGAGCTCCCAGAGTTCATAATACGAATTGGCAGGAGGTGCTTTATAGGCTGCTTCGAACCGCCTGATAATCTTCTCAGAAAAAAGGTCCTCTCTTTGCACGAAGAGCTGATGTAGGATGCAGCTGAGTGCGCCTTTCGCGCTTCTCTGATCCTCAAAGTCGTCCTTGAAAAAGAAATAGCAGATCGTTCTGGATTCCGTAGTTTTGATCACATCCACCAGATATTTAGCTAAGACGGACTTTCCGCACCCAGGATTTGCAGATACCCAGAGCATACTTGACGACTCGCTTTCTTGCCACTGAAGAAAATGGTCATGATGCATAAACCATTCACACGTCCCTGGGACCCGATCTGGATTCCTATTCTTTCTATCCAGATATGGTGAGGTACGAAGGCTCTGGATTATTATTTCTCTTCGAGTCTTATCGTCTTCACTAAGTGGGGCTTTAAAGCAGGAAATGTCAGTCTGTTAATAATAATTAAATATTAATTCCATAATCCCATACCGAAGTTTATAGTTGTTGCGTGATAATTATGCATTGCTCCACTACTAGCATTAATATATTGGCCCTGGCCGCTATAGTGAGACTGATGGCCCGTTCTGGCAGAGGCGGTATTCTCAGTGTTTATCTCGTTGGGCGGTGCCATTTTGATCTTCGATTACGGTTGTGTCGAGGTCTAGGCAGGTAGCGGCCGGGAAAGGATTTGGTTACCTGCGATCACCGTAAGCTGTTAGATAGCTATTCATTCTGGGGAGAGGGTGCGTGTTTGTACGTCGTAGCTACAACTCTCCCGAGGGTTACGAAGATGCAGACGGGGGTGAACGATGGCCTTTCTTCACTACCATAATAACCGGCTAGGCTGTAGGCTGTAAAGACAAGATAAGGACAGGCCGAGCAAGATATCAGAGCCTCATACGGAAGGAAAGGAAAACTGGGCAAAAAAAGGGCAACCAGTGAGAAGGAAAGGGCTACGCCAGCTGAAGCTCACCTGCACATCCTATCAACCCTGTCGCGTTCATCTGGTGGGGTATCTGTCGGGCCCCAATGCAGTTGAGCAGCTAACCAAAGGCAGCGAGCGCACCATTCGCGATGAGTATCAACTTGTCTAGCCTGGCCGCCAGGTCAAAAGCGCCCTGTGGCCAATCACGAATGCAAGAGGTGGTGGGGAAGGCGGCAAACATGGTGAATGATCTGGGTGTTTCAAGCCCAATAAAAACTTGGCAAAGGCTCTTTATCCCAGTGGCCAACGAAGACATCCTGTCTAACAATACGGAGTACTGAGCGCATGATTATAGGGGAATTGGTATATCTTACTAATGAATGTTGTTCTTATGGGCTGCGGTAGCTTGTTATGACAATCTTCACCTATGATGCCTGACTGCTAGGGCTGCGCTGTCAAGAGCCGGATAGTTTTCTAAACGCTGAAGCGGAAGAAAATTCCTCATCTCGCGGCTAGTTCTCGGAAAATCAATAGGAGTTTGACAGAAGTAGGCGGACATGGACAGAGAAACTGATGCAGCAAGATGAATGCTGTGTCGACCTTATAAGGCTTCTTGCCGCCCACATTCAGAAACAGTCTTCCATCTGTCCAGAAGACTTTCAGTCAGTTGATGCCCGGGATGTGTTGCCATGGAACCTGCTCGACGATTTCGTCGCTGTCTGCACCTTGGTGCAATGAAGACGGAGATGAGGCTGAAGACCTCTCATGAAATTGATAGATGCCCCCACAGCGCCACGCAGAAAAGCATCACATTTTCATAAATCAGTTAGGGTGTATCGCCCAAGCACTGCCTTCATCACTGATGCGGCTGTCGCGGCAGCAAACGGCTGCCACAATTTGTTCTTGTGGCTGTCGGCGTAGTCGCAGATGCCTTTCACGATGATGCAAGGAATTTCATCCCAAATACCTGCTCCTTCCATCTCAAACGCAATCACATTTTGTTGTTTAGCGATCTGGTCCCGGTGTTCGCCAGATTTCATCACCACATCTCCAGAGGCCATACGCCCAATGAGGATTTCGGGGCATTGCTCGTCGTTTGGCCCCATACTTAGTTTCATCTCCAAACGCTTCCTCCGTACCAGCTGGCCCTCGTCGCAGTTAAGCTCGGCACACGACGCCCGAGCAGCCTCCTCGCAAAAGCCATCTGTCTCGCCGTCACAGGAGCTACATGGCTGTGGGCCTCGATGTCTATGTCGATACGTCGCCGCAAACAGCTTGTCTTCAGCTGCCCCAGGATACTGGTAGCTGTATCGACGCCGCTTGCGCGCGGCTGCGCTTTGTAGGTCTTTCAGATATAGTCGCGTCTTCTGTTGCAAACGCTCTCTCCCAAGTTCGGTCTCAAAGCTGGCAATCAAGCTGCGAATGTTCTTGTTTGGTCGGCCGAGGCTGTCATCGACGGTATCCTTGGTCACAAACGTATTAGGATATTGTTTGCCCAGGCTATACTGAACGGCTTTGCTGATAACCACATCACCCAGGAGCACTTCGTTTGCGCCTTTGCCCGGTACGCCGCCGCAAACCCCGACAACAAAGGCAAGCTGTAGGCCAGAATAGCTCGACCGGAAGCTAGCTGCTGCCCCAGCCGCAGCAGCTGTGCCCATGTTAGGAAGAAGCACCAGCACAACATCACACTTTCCAATGCGGCCAGTTGTGTACGAGTTTGTATCCCCGGGTGCGCGGCCGTATGACTCATCTTCATCCCAAAACTGGTCGAAGAGCAATGAAACGGCGTCGTACTCAAGTGGCAAGGCGCAGATGATGGCGATTTGGAAGTCTTCGCGACGACATGGCCGGTCGTCGCGAAGTGCGATGTCTTGGTTTGCATCTCGAAGCTTTTCAGCCTCTGCCTGATCTCGCTGGTGCTGGAAGTAGTTGCGACCTACTAACCCTTCACGCGTCCCTGAGACCCGATCTAGATTCCTATTCTTTCTATCCAGATATGGTGAGGTATAAAGGCTCTGGATTATATCTCTTCGAGCCTTATCGTCCTTATTAGATGGAACTTTAAAGCAGAAAAGATCAGTTTATTAAGAACAAATCTGGATATCAATTCTATAATCCCGTACCAAAGCTCATAGTCGTCGCGCTATAGTTATTCATTGTACCACTGCCAGTATTGATCTGTTGGCCTTGGCCGCTATAGTGAGACTGATAGCCTGTTCCATTAGAGGCGATATTCTGAGTGAAGTTTGTCCCAGAGCTCTGGAAGGCTGAGTCGGGCACACATGACTCCACCTCTGACAGCTGGTTAATTGCATTCTTTAGCTCGGCTGTCTGGATGCGGGTTTCTGTTTCAAACAACTGGTTGGTAGCCAATGCATTCAAGTCTCTCAGGAGGTCTTGCATTAGACTCTCTACCCGGTGTGCTTTGCCCAAACGGAGCAAAAGGGTACGATAGAAGTCTAGCATGGATTCGCCCTTTGTATTTTGTACCCTTGTTTCAACCTGCTTGAATACGTCCTGCAGCATTTTGGCCTTTTTGTTAAGCCCACTGACCAAAGTTTGGATAGTCTTTTCAGACGATCTGTCTAGGGCTAGGCCTTGGAGATGGTCGCGAGCAAGACGCAAAGTGTTTTTCGCAAGAGGGAGATATTGGTTCACTTCACTAAACTCGTTCGGAACGTCTCTAAGGTCTTGGATCTCCTCATATATCGAGGAGATGGCGTGAACGGTTGTGATTGTGGATTTAATAATATTGCGGGGTTCCATTTCGACCTTTCAAGTTACGGTTGTGTCAAGGTCCAGGTAGAAAAATGTTTCAGTTGTCTGCGATCACCATGAGGTATTGTACAACTATTCATTCCAGCGGGGTGGAGGGGTGTTCGTACGTCGCAGTTGCGAGCATCAGGTGGAAGAAAGGAAAGCTGGACAAACAAAACAAATGCAACTAGCAGGAAGGGTTGGGTTGAGGCCAGCTGAAGCTCACAGGCGCCCTTTTTTTCAGCGGTCAGATTTCGGATGGTGGTGATTTTGGCTTAGTGCTCTGCGGGGTGGAGTTGACGGCACAGCCCGGCGCTACAGGCAAGCTCTACAGCGGAATTAGTGGAGTCACATACTAACTACATACTAACTACATACTAACTGCTGACTACATACTCCCAAGGCAATAATCAAGTGTTGAAAGGGATCAGAAATGTGGCTGGTAACGCCACAACGCCACAGAGCTCCGTGCTGACAGATTGAGTGCTCGAGGGCGCAGCCCTCTAGCGCACCAACTACATGCATATATAAATAGATGACATACACATCATTTCTTTTGCTCAAATTAAGGCACTTTATACAACCTTCATATACTCTAAATTTAAGTGACGAGCTTTATAACA